>PVKS010004782.1:0-90322 GCA_004027875.1 Aplodontia rufa
AATAATGCTCACATCCCTTATTCTCATGCTCACCTAAAAACCTGCTTTAAAAGAATCTTTAAGATCACTAAGCTTCCAATCCCTTATGTGTTCAAACACCAAAGAATTCCTTTGGCAATGGCAGAAGCCTCCTTCAAGGGTATAGAAGGGAAAACACTGAGTGGGGAAAGCCATGGTCCTCTTTTGCAGCAGGGAGAGAAACGGGAACACTCTGGGGTTAATTTTTTATTTCTAAGACAAAGTGGTCATTAATCCTCTGTCAGGGTCTGAGGCCCTAGTGGCAAGCAGTAGGGGGCGGCTTTGGTCTCTGAATCTCCCCTGTGGCTGCCTAAGGATGGGATATCAGAGAGTTCTGGTGTCCCCATTCCCAGAAGGAGAGGAACGGCCATCCAGAGTGTTTGTTTTTAGAAGCCAGTGGGGCCTGGCTCCCTGCAGAGCCCTCTCAGAGCTTCTCTTTCTTGCTTTTTATTCTCCTGACTTCCAAGTCTCTCTTGTACCTCCCGGGATTGACTCCTCTCATCCAGGGGCTGCCTTCCTGGGCAGGCACAGGCCACACACACAGTGATTATCCCAGAGGGGACCCAGGGCCCCTGGGGAAACAGGAGCAGGGTAGTATTTTTGTTGGATAACAATGGACTTTTTTTCCCAACTCTCTGTATTCATAGTGGAACATATAAGAAGGGAGAAAGGAATGAAGGAGTAAGGAAGGAAAGAGAGAAAGAATCAGGTTCCGAGTGTAGTTAGGTGGTAGAACTTGAACAAATCCCCTTCAAAAAATGATCCTTCCTCCTTCTCTGAGCAATATTAATCCCCGAGGTAGAAGTAGTTATTGCTCAAATTCAAAAGTACTATTCCAAGAAAAAATCCAAAACAAAATTCAAAAACAAAAATATTTTTCCAGAAGGAAGGGAGATTCAGCCCAGCTGTTAAATAAGTAGTGCCATAGATGAGTGCTTCTTAAATCTTGAGAACCCCCCTTTAAGGGTCCCCTGCAGGTCTTGGTAAAACAGATTCTAATCCAGGAGGTGGGTGACAGATTCCAGAGGACACTTGCATGTCCCGGGCCCCTCTCATTGGTACTTCTCCTCATCATTTTGAAGGTAGCCCTTTCTTCAAGATAGGTGGAAATCCTGAAACTGGAGATAAAAGTCTCTAGGATGGAGAAAACTTATTCTGTGGAGCTGGACCAAGGTAAACCATTGCAGATAGCTGGGCGCTATAGGAAGGCACCTAGGATTGGATTTTTAAAGACCCACACTTTAGGACTGGTCCTACTGCTTACCAGCTCTCAAGTAAGTTGCTAGGGAAGTGGTACTGTCCACTCACTCTCTTTCACTCACTCACTCAATAAGCATTTATTGAGCACCAGAAATTCAGACCATATTGTGCCTGCTTCCGGGAGATCCACAATCCACTATGAGAGATGCATAAATCAACTAATAATTACAAGATAACTCTAAGATGGGTGGAAACATAGTGTGCTCCGGGAGTTTAAAAGGGGCAGTAGCATCAGACTGGTTGGAAAAGATTTCCTGAAAAAGTCGTAGTAGAACTGAGCCTTGTAGAAAGAGTGGGAGGGGGTGAGTGCAGAAAGAGACTCCCAAGCAGAGAGAATAGTAGGCACATGGTCTAGATCCTTCAATGCACTCATATTACAGAGGGAATTGCAAGCTGTTGGATGCCAGGGTTCCTGGAGGTGCGACCAGGATGGGGTCAGGTCATAGAGGCTTTGTGTACTGAGCTGAGGCCAAGTTTCAATTAACCAAAGCTGCAGAGGGAAATTTTACAGAACTAGTGGTAATAATAATAATTATAATCATTATGATGATAACTACATTTATTGAGCCCCTTGCTACCATTTAACTCTCACAGCAGTCCCTACCTGTTCAAACTGATGAGGAATTCGAGGCTCAGAGAGGATGCGCAACGCAGAGCTGTGCTCCTGGGTTTCTAAAGAAGCAGAATTCCCAACCCTATCAGACCCAGCACATTTTTTTTTTAAAGAGAGAGGGACAATGAGAGAAAAAGAGAGAAACAATTTTTATTTAGTTTTTAATGTGGCCTTCATTGCTCTGAGACTTTGTTGTGTATGTGGTGCTGGGATTCGAACTTGCATACTTGCCCATGCCGGAAAGGCGCTGTGACCACCGAGCCACCGCTCCAGCCCCCCAATGCACAGTTTTGTAGCAGGAATTTTTAAAGTTCTCTGATCATTATGAAATGAAATCCAAGCTTAATATAATCCATTTAAACCTGCTTAAATATGTATAATGCCCATTTGTAATATAAATTAAAATACAGAAAAGCTCTTCAGAATAAAATAATACGTATGTACGTATGGAAGTATTTGGACCTGTCTATTCCAGAAACAAAATAGTCAATGGTTGAACTTATATATAGAATCAGCTTAAATGCAAAGTTACAGATATAGATAGATAAACCTGTGTGTGGAAGGAGTGAAGTAAATACTAGAGCAGCAAGGCTGATAGTGGTCCCATTGCTGTGAAAAGATGATCAGTCTTTGGAAAAGTTCTAATGACAAAGTACAATGTTCCCTCAAAGACTGTTGGCAGAACTGGAGTGTGAACCCCTATCAGCTGATTCCAGAATTTAAGATGCGGCCACCTTCCCATGGAGGTGAACTCATATCTCGGGGACACCAGGGCCAGAAGAAAGACCCATAGGAGAGCTGGGTGGTGCCGAGCAGAGTCCCAACTGTGCCCACATGACTTTGGGATGTTGAATTGTTCGCCTGCTTAGCACTGTATTTTTCCCAGTGGGTGGGATCTCTTCAGTTTTGGGCTCTTGGCTTAGTTTTCCCACCCATGCATGGAGACTTCTAAGTCTTTTATTATTATTATTATTATTAAGAAATTTACTTATTGTACAATTAAAGCTGCATCCAATGAAACAACATGATATTTGTATATTCTTAAAATTAGATTTATCACCTAGATCCCACCCTATTCTCCTGCCCTTACCACTCCCCTTGCCCCCCCTATCTCAATACATCTCTATGCATGCCCTAGGTTATAGGTTACTACTCCTTTGCTGGGTCTAATACAAGAGAGTTGACCACCTTTCTTTCACACAGGTCTGGGTCTAGCTCCAGCCTCCACAGATGAGTGAAAGCATTCGACTCTTATATCTCTGGGTTAGGCTAACTTCACTCAACATGATTTCTTCTATTGCCATCCATTTACCTTCAAAGGCTGCGATATCATTGTTTCTAATTGCTGAGTAGAACTCTGTAGTATGTATGTATATATGTATAAATACATATATATATATGCCACAGTTTTTTGATCCATTTATCCAGTGAGAGGCATCTGTGTTGGTTCTATAATTTAGCTATTGGGAATTGAGCTGCTATGAACATAGATTTTGCTGTGTCACTGTAATGTGCTGATTCCAACTCTCCTGGAAATATACCCAGGACAGGGATAGCTAGATCATATGGTGGGTTCATTCCTAATTTTTTGAGGATTCTCCAAACTGCTTTTGAGAGGGGGCCAACCTATGTACTGTGCTGGGATCTGGGTTCCTTGATGGTGGGATGGGCCCAACGTATCTGGACCTGGCAGGTGTGCATGACAACTGGGTGGTATCTGGGTGTGGGGGACCTTGGAGGTGCCTGGCTCACCTGCGGTGGTGAGACCAGAATCCTGGGCATGCACAGATGTGTTTGGGAGTTCTGCTGAGGCTTCTTCTCATTCCATAAATCAAAGAAAATTCTTGGCCTGAGATTGCTATCTGTTTATTTTTCTTTGGGTCTTTGCTGATAGATTGGGAGTTTTGTCCTGTCCCTTACTTGGGTTGCGGTATTGTCAGGAAAGTTGAGTTCAGAAGTCAAAGCCCTAACCTGTGAACTGTTAGTATGCCTTAAAATTTCCAACTCCTCATGAACGAATAGAAGGTCATCAATATGAACATCCAGTGCATATAATAAACAATATTAAATTGGTTATTTAGTGCAGACGAGATTACACTGTTAAACTCCACCTATGCAATGAATGGTGGTGTTAGTCAACACTTTCAGCAACACTAGTATTTATCTATCACCTATGTCAGGGTTCAAAGTATACAAAAGTTATTGAATTTGGCATTCACAGTGGTAATGGTTAAACAGCCTTAATGATGGGGGGGTCAAAAGGTATAAACTAATCAGAAGCCTGAGAGAGAAGGGAATGTAAGTGAAATTTAGAGAGGAGGTTATATTGTCCAATCATGGGCAGACAGAAAGTGGAGGAGGTAAAGGATTTGCTGGAGAAAGTTAAAAGAAAGAGAAAGAAGAAAAGAAAAGAAACAAGCTCTGGAGGAAGAAAAGGCAGATGTAGCAAAATAGAGGAAGGGTGAACGAGATAATAATAAGATTTGGGTGATAGAATAAAGGTAGAAGTAAGTGCAGGAAAATTTTGCAGGTTGGGCACAATATACTTCAAATACTAAATGAACTGACAAGAATCCCTCTTTTCAGCAGGCAGGACAAAGATAGACAGAAGAGACAAGAGGGAAAAAGAGAGAAGATGAAGGGGAAAAAAAAGAACCCCCCCAAACCAAAAGAACAGGGAAACAAAAGCAGATAGTATTTTTATAGGTTAAGAATGAATCAACGTTTCCAGTTGGCACTCAAATGCACATCAAACATAGGAAAGAAATGGAAAAATAAAAATAAAAAATTCTTAATGAAAACTTAGAACCATGGTCACTAAGATTATCTCTGTGCACTTGTGGAACAGATGTTCACTGTCCGCCTGAGGTTTGATAGCAGGGTCTCTCAGCCTGTAATTCTGTGATCTCAAGTAGTGGACTGGGATGTCCTCAGACTTCTGGGATTTCTAGGAAGAGATTTCCGTGAAGAGATCAGATTAAGGAATGCTCTGAGGGCTGGTCTTTGACAGCCTCCCTGGGGATCTGAAACTTAGGACTCTTAAGGCTCTTATGTGCAAGGGGATGAGATGCTTCCTATGCTCCCTCTGCCGGTGGTTGCACTCCTGGTCCTCCAGGATTTTTGAGCTGGGACTGAGGACTCTGAGAGTTTAATGTAATCCTTCCAGCTGGGGTAGCATGTGTTTCTCCTTAAGTGGTGTTTGGTGGGGCACTTACATATTAGCTGGTCAATCAAGAGCTTTAGTTCTCCTTTCTGTGAGTCCTCCACATAGTTGCTTGAGTTTCCTCACAGCATGGCTGCTAAATTCCTAAAAGAAGCTAAGTGGCCAAGGCAGAGGCTGCTGGTCTTTGAAGGCACAGCCTCAGGAGCTACACTGTGCCATTTCTGCAGTATCCTAGTGGTCAAAACAAGTTGCGGGGTCATCCCAGATTCAAGTAGAGGTGAAATAGACTTCATCTTTTGGTGGTCAGTTAGAAGAAATTTATGATCATCTTTTCTTCACCAGAACCTACTATGTACCAGGCACACTGCTGGGTTCTTGGAGATATTAGTCATAAGCAAAATTAAATATAGTGTTTGCTGTCATGAAATCATAGTCTGGTGACAGAAGTTATCAGCCACCTTTATAGAACTAAATGTTTAAGTAGAGAGACTCTGAAAGAAAGTTCTTGGTGCCATAAAAGCATGAATCAGGAGCACAATGCCATAACCAAGAAAGTCAGAAAAGATTTAATTGGTTAAGTAACATTCAAGCTGAGATCTGAAGAATTAGTGGAGTTATTTAAGCAGTATGTCTACATAGCATGTAGTATGTCTTCAACTAATATTTGTTAAATGAGTGAATGAATCATGGGAAGGCTACAAAAGTCTGAGCCAAGGACTGTCACTGGGCTAGAAAGCATAGAGGAGGGAGTGCTGTGGTCTAATGTAAGGCCAAAGGATGACAGATGTGCAGATGCTGAGTGTGTGGGTCGTCAGTCCTGGAGCAGTGGATTTTAAGCCAGAAAAATTTGTTTCAGTAAGGTTTGGGCTTTGAGAAGCTCATCTGACTGTAATGCGGGGAATCAAATGGTTTGGAGGGGTAGGTGTTGGGTGGGAGGAGCAGAGATTGAAAGAAGGAGGGAGATTAGTAGGATGCTGTGCGGTGGGGCACATATGTGTTGGCAGTTCTGCACCCAGGGGACTTCAGGGAATTATGAGAACCCTGCAGAGCGCTGTCAGGACTCTGGGGAAATAGTAGCTCCAAACTGTTGGCTATTTCCTCTCCTGCCAGCTCTTACTGCCCCCAGAGCCTCTGGAAATCTATAGATAGACTGGACCAACCAGCAGGGATCTGAGTCCTGAAGATAAACTGAGGCACCTGGAGGGAAAGTGAAGAAGTGAAGCAAACACGACTCTCTCACCTCTCAGAGCTGCCATTCAGGCCAGGTACTGAGGAGCCTTCTCCCACTTCAGGCTCTGTAGAGGATTATTGATTTCTGCTTCTCAGAATATAATTTTGGCACTTGCTTTCGGGCCTCTTATTTTGTGCTGTTCTTACGCCGGGGTGGAGTGAGACCACGGCTCTGAAGATCAATGGCTCTGAACAGGATGGCAGAGAGAAGAGCAAGGTTTCTTGACTCAAGCTTATGCTGTCCCAAGGAGGTGCATGAATCACTGTCAACTCCCTGGACATGGGAACCACAGAAATAAGGGTCATGCATTTAGGATTCTCCATAGGTGGCCTTGCAAGAGTTTTGATTTTACTTTTTTAACGTGGAAAATTTCAAACATTCAAAAGTGGAATGGTATAATGAATCCCACCATCACCTCCAACAATTGATAACTCACGGCCAATTTTGTTCCATCTTCATTCACAAACTCTCTCCTGTATTGCTATGAAGCAACTCCTAGACTTCACACAATTTCATCTGTACATGTTTCAGTATGAATCTCTGCAAGATAGGGGCTCAGTAATAGTGAAAAACATTAGAATTACAAGCATTATTTTAGACAGTGACACACCACATATAGGATGGTGGTCTATACGTTTACAATAGAGCTAAAAAATTCCTGTTGCTTGGTGACATTGTAGCCATCCTAAGGTCGAGGTTGCCGTGCAAAACACCACTCACATCTGTGGTCATGTTGATGTAAACTAACCCGTTGGGCTACCAGTTGTACAAAAAGGTAGCAATATGATTTAATTATATGAGCATAGAGCAAGTACAATACATAACACTTGATAACGACAATATATGACTATGCTATTAGTTCATATATTTATCACACTATAGTTTTTATTATTTTTAGAGGAATGATTTCTACTTACTAAGAAGAGGTTTATTATAAAACAGTATGCAATGTTACACTGATGGCAGCTTCAAGCATGCCATTTACTCTGTCTTCCTATCCTATCAAAAGGCCACAGGGAGTGAGTGACTTCTGTCATCCAGGTTCCTGTAGGTGAACTGGGTGATATTCACATGATGACAACATCACCTCACATTGCACTACTCAGCATGTATCACTGTTGTTGAGTGCTGTATGATTGTGTCTGTAATTATGACATATATTGTAATCTATTATGGTGACACCTTGGCACTATCAAATAATTAATTGATATTTGTGCACATTCCCTCAACTGTCTTGTAAAAAGTGTTGCTTGTTTTGATTTGGTCAGTTAAATTAGAATACTATTCCAGTGCTGAGATCCACACCTTTCAGTTGATTTCTATACTTCATACATCATTTGTAATCTACAGGTTCTCCCTGAATCTCTCTCTTTAAAAAAAAATGTTCCCTGCAATATTTTATAGAAGAAACTAGGTGGGATGTCTTGTTAAGTTCCCCACACCTTGATCTTGCTGAGAACCTCTCTGTGGTGACATTTAACAGATTCCTTGTCCCTTGAGTTTCCTCTAAAGTCATAGTTGGGTGTTGAGGTTTGATTAAATTCCTCTTCGGGGTTTTTTAGCAAAGCTGCTTGGTTGGTGGTGCTGTGTTCTTCTATCAGGAGATACAGTGTCTGACTCTCTGCAGTGTGAACAGTCATTCATCATCGCTTAGACACATTAGTTCATTAGGCATTGCAGCATGATGATGAACTAATTCTATATTCCGTCTCTTAAAAATATTATTAGCCAGAGAGCTTCTAGACAGAGAAACTTTCCCTCATCAACTACTTGGTTATGCAGAGGCACAGTTCTTATAGATAAACATGATTAATGTTCAATTCTTTCCCTTTATTTATCAATTTTCTAAATAATGTGTTGTTGATTCTACAGCAGTCTCTAAGGATGACTAATGAATGCTTTTAAATATCATTGAATAAAATATATTAGATGTGATTTGAAAGTTATTAATGCTCAAATGATTCCTTCCTTGGCCAATCAGAGACTCTTTGGGTTTCCTCCTGAGTCTTTTGACACAATCCTAGTAATCTTTGATGGCTTCCTTGCTTTCTGGTGTGACAAATTCTCTAGGCTTATTTCATACATTTCCTGCCTCGGACATCAAATCAGTCATTTCTCCAAGGAGCCCTGGTCTCTCTCAGTGAGAAATGCATTTATAGATAGCAATCTAGGCAAAAGGAGTGCTTGGGTGTTTCTGCGTGATTGTTTCTAGGTTATTCCCAGGAAAAGAACTAGGAAATATGTATCATATGGCTATGGATCAAACAGTTTCTATTCAAATTTAAGATTATGGGATTTTAGCTCATCTCATTGGCATTTGTATTTCTTCTCCCTTAGGTTGAAATTCCTGGTTTTCAGAGTCACCCAAAAAAATTGTTCTGTTGATTTATGACACACTGCACTCATAACAGCCTCAGAGTAATACCAGCACCAGCACTGTGAACACGATTAATAAAGATGATCTGCTTTTCCATTTCCTTGTTTCCTTAGGATAGATCTTGGTAGGAATGTTCAGTCAGATGACTGTGATTTACACTTTGAATGGTTTCCATTTGGTTATAACAATGACTGGTTAGTTATGTTTCATTTAACTTTGAGTTCCCAGAGAGTAATTTTTAAAATAAGATATTTTAAAAGAGTCCCTGTCATCTCTACTCAATTTCTTCTTTTTTCTTTCTTCATTTTTTTTAAAGAGAGAGAGATGGTGAGAGAGAGAGAAAGAGAGAACCAATTTTATTTAGTTTTTCATGTGGCTTTCGTTGCTCCCAGACTTCATTGTGTACGTGGTGCTGGGGCTCAAACTCACGTACTCTTGCATGCCAGGCAAGTGTTGTCACCGCTGAGCCACCGCTCCAGCCCCTACTCGATTCCTACTTCCACCAATAAGTGACCACTTACAAATTTATGATTTCTCTTTTCTATGCATAAATACAAAGATATGACATAGGTATGCACATAGATAATGTTTCACATAGATGTGTAAGATGTGCTCCCTTTCCTCAATCTGTAGTCTATTACACACATAATTTACCATCTTGCTTTGTTTTAAGCTAATAATATATTCTGGATCACACACATACGCAAACTAGTTTCTAATCCCTCCTATGCCACTTAGCTGTGTCACCTTGGGCATGCATCTGAAGCTCTCTGAGCTCTGTTTCTTCATCTGGAACAGCAGAGCAATACTGCTTACTTCCTGGGGTTGTTGTGGGGAACACCTGCATCAGCACTAACAGAGTGGATGGAGCACAGTAGGTGCTCAATGTAGAGGTGCTCTAACACATAGTGGGTGCTTGATGAACAGATGCTCTAACACAGAGTTGGTACTCAATGTAGAGGTGCTCTAATTTTTATATATACCATAATATTTAATAACTTGTATGCACCTCCCATTTCACTCCCATCAGTGCCCCACAGTGAAGAGGCTGAGTGGGGAAATGAAGAACCATTGAATAAGAACTCAAAAAATTATCATGTGAATATTGGCAAGAGCCCTTAGAAGCCTGGATAGCTATCCCAGTTATTTTACAGAGAAAGCAGTGGAGACCCAGGGAGGTGAAATGATTTGCCTGAAGTCTTGGACCAGGATGGGAAGAGTTTGCAGGTGATGTCCTGTCCAATGATTTTTACAGGTGACTTTCCTCTACAGGAAAGTTTAGCTTCTGCACTAGGTGGAAGATTCTCTGCACATTCCTGTCTTCTCTTGCAAAAGGAGAAGCAGGGTGAGGGAGGAGTTAGGGAACCTTTGCCTGGAAGAGGAGCTGCTTCCTTCCCTCTGTATGCAAACAGCAGTGACAACTGACTGGCGCTGATCCCTGTGGAGCCCGGGCTCATTAATGCACCCAGTTGTGGACTGTGGCCATAAGGAAGTTCAAGGAACAGCTTCTTGCCCTCAGGGGGCTTTTGAACTATTAAAACAACTTCAAGCTCATTTAAAAACCAAATATGGCTGTAAAAATCTGTGTCAGTGTTTAAAACAGTAATGAGCTTGAAAGGCATTATATTATTTTCATTATCACAACCCTGAGACAGCCAGTATTATTGCTTCTCTCTTACATATTAGAAAACCAAGGCCTAAGTAGATACTGTGGTTTTCTCAAAGTCATACAGCTAATGAACAGAAAAACTGGAGTTGGGTTCAGGTCTGCCTCCGGCTCCCACGTCCCTAATCAGATGACAACCGGATGTGGTGCGTTTTCACTTCAACTCACTTGAGAGGAATAAACAGTATTCAGGAATAGTGTGCAAATGTCCAATGTTTAATTACTTAGTTAATTCCTTCATGCATTCTTTGCTTACTAGGTGACTTAAAAATCTACACTTCAGCCCGGTGCAGTGGTTCACACCTATAATCTCAGTGGCTCCAGAGGCTGAGGCAGGAGGATTGCAGGTTCAAAGACAGCCTCAGCAATTTAGCGAGACTCTGTCTCAAAATAAAAATTAGAAAGATCTGGGAATGTCACTTAGTGGTTAAGTGCCTCCGGGTTCAATTCCTGGTACAAAAAAAAATGTAAACTTTAAAAACTGTCTGAATTTGAATCCTGGCTCTATCACTTAATAGCTGACAAGGTAACTTATCTACTCTGTGCCTCAAATTCCTCTTTAGTATGATGGGGATAATAGTACCTACCTTATGCGCTATTGTGAAATTTAAATGAGATAATGCATTAAAGCCCTTAAAGGAGGGCTGAAGCAGTGGCTTAGTGGTGGAGTGCTTGCCTGGCATGCGTGAGGACCCAGGTTTGATCCCCAGCACCCAACTAAGCAGAGGAAAAATTTTTTAAATGATGAAAAAATTAAAAATTAGCGCGTGCCCTCTCTTAAGAAAGCCAAGAGTGCAGGAGCTTTGTAATTTTTCAGCTGTGCAGTTGTACTTTGTGTTGGGTGATGTGTTTGAGTGGAAAGAATGAGAAGTCCTGGGTTCTGGTTTAGCTCTGCCTAATGAGCCCCAAGTTCATGAGCAAATTATCTGTCATCTCTTCACTTCAATTTTCTCACCCATAGAAGGAAAGGCTTTGACCTCCTGCTCTCTAAAGTCCCTTAGACTCCAGATTTCACTCCCAGGTGAGGTGTCCGTCCTCTCTCTTCCTCCTAAATATGCAAAAGTATAGTTTTTATGAGCTAGAAGCTCATTTTTAAAATGTTCTATTTCACTCTCAGCAGCTAAGGAAAGTGAGGCTAATGTATTTGCAGTTTTGTTCTCAAATTGTGATCCTCAGGTCACCCACATTAGACCCATCTGGGCTGTTAGGAAAAAGTTCAGACTCCTGAGATTCAGCACAGACTTACTGAAGCAGGGCTCTGCAAGTAGTGCCCGATAGCTGACTAGCTATATAACAAGGTCCCAGATGATTCCTATGCAAACTCAGGTTGGAAATCCACTGGACAAGAATGCAGAGAAAAGGATGCTATAATAGTCAGCTCCTTCACTGCTGTGACTACAAGACCTGACAAGAATAGTTTTAGGAGGAAAGGTTTATTTAAGGCTCATTGTTTCAGAAGTCTTAGTCCGCAGAAGGCCAGCTCCATTCCTCAGGGCTCTAGGTGAGGCTGAACATCATGGTGGAAGAGTGTGGCAGAGGGAAGTGGGCCAAGACACTACATGGGGAAGGAAGGAGAGAGAGAGAGGGAAACTCCATACCAGATATAAAACATATACCCCAAAGGCACACCCCCAGTGACACACCTCCTCCAACCACACCCTACCTGCCTTCCGCTATCAGGGATTAACCCACTGATTGACTCTCATAACCCAATCATTTCACCTCTCACATATTGAGCTTTTAGGGGAGATGTTTCATCCAAATCATAAAACATACCATCTTTGAGTCAGATAAATTAGGGTTTGCAAACCTGAGTGAGAATCTTAAAATGCAGATTCAGGTTAAGAAAGTCAAAGTGGGGCCCAAGAGCCTGCCTTTCTAACAAACTTCCAGTTAATTCTGAGGATGCTGGCCCATGGACCACACTTTGAGTAGCAAAACTTTGGAGCTCCACTCATGACCTGTAAGACCTTGGGAAAAGTCCTAAATTTCTCTGGCCTCTACTTCCTTTATCTATCCATGGGGGTAAAATTAGTGCCTACATCATAGAATGCTTAGCTGGATTAAACCAAATAATGTATGTAAAGCTGCTTGCCACCACACCTAGTACAAAAGATCCTCTGAATAAATACTGCTGTAATAAAAGTTCTATTGACTCAGACTCCCAGGGTGAGTGGGATGCTGGGGATGTGCATTTTAAACTAGGATCTGGAGATGACTTTTATGCTGACAATGTTGACCACCTCTACTGAGCCTCTGTCAAGGATAGGGAAGTCTCCAACCTGGTTCAAGTTCTCCAAATCCCACAGGCATCTGCTTTGAAAATGTCAGATTCAGGAAGTGATGCGGCGAGGTTTCAATAAAATCATTGTTCCCCAAACAGCACAGGTAATGAGAGCTTTGTGAAGCTGCATCCATTGCTTTCCAAACTAATATATGTGGAAAGATTCCTATTTCTCCGAGGGTGTCAGAAAGGAAACCAAGTCATCAAATATGAGCGTGAAATTCTAGCTCTGCTCTCCAATGTGTGCGCTAGGAGGCAAATGGGAAGCGGTGCCTGGGATGGACTGCTGAGTCATTGGCCCAGAGCTCTTTGGAGGTGACTGAGGCTCCCATGGGAGAGCAAGTGCGTTGCGAGACAGATCGTTGTCCTGCCATGAGTGGGGCTTCTGGCTACAACCTGACCTGGATTTAGATTCTGAAGTTTCCATTTATTGAGCTTGGAAAATGCAATACAAGAAACTTTACTAAGCATCCATCATGCAAGGCTCTGTGCTAGGTGCAGGGACACAAGAATGGTGAAATAGTTTATATTCCAGGGGTGGTGGCAGCAGGTACAGCAGAATCCCTTACCCATGGGGGATATGATCCAAGGACCCCAGTGGTGCCTGAAAATACAGGTAACAGGTAATACTAAACCCTACATATACTATATACATATACTATATACTTACTACATATACTATATACTTATATATATTAGATAGATAATACTATCTATATACTAATATAATGGTTAGATAGATATTTTATCTATCTACATATCCATGATAAAGTTTAATTTAAAAGTTAAGCAAAGAATAGTAAGAGGTTGAAAAAATAACTAACAAATAGAACTATTTTTACAACATACTGTAATCAAAGGTTTATGAATGTGATCTCTTTCTTGGTCTTGAAATATCTTTTTGTGCATTTCACCTTTTCATGCAAAGGAAGCACTTTATGACTTTTATTCGGTATATCCAAATTGCCGGCATCACTGTCCTTGTGCTTTGGGACCGTTATTAAGTAAAATAGGGTTACTTGAACACAAAAACTGGCACACGTCAAAGGCTGGTTGATAACCTCGATGGCACTTAGATGGCACACAGGCAGACAGCAGATCCAGCACACGTATGCTGGACAAAGTGGCGATTCACATCCCTGGTAGGATGGCAGATTTCATCCATGCTGCTCAAAAGAATATGTGATTCAAAACTTATGAATTATTTATTTCTGGAATTTTTCAACTAATATTTTCAGACCACCATTAAGTATAACTGAACCTGCAGAATGCAAAACTTGGATAGAGGGGGGTGCTACTACATAACAAGCACACAAATTAGCAAATGAGTTGAACCACTTTAGATTCCAGGGAGGGCTAGGAAAAAAGGAGCAAAGAAGCGGAGCAGGACTCCGTTGGAGAGGGTCAGGGAAGTCCTCTCTGAAGTGGTGATAATTCTGCAAAGGAACAGAATGTGTGAAAACTCTGGAGAGGTGAAGAACCCGGCTGGTTGGCTTTCTTCTTGGTGAAAGAAAACCAGCATGGCTGTTCGTGTGTGTGTGTGTGTGTGTGTTTGATAATAGTGAGTAAAATTTTCCTGCAATAACTCCTGACATGTTGCCAACAGCTCCTCTACCCATTTCACAGATGATGGAACTGAGGCATGAGATGGTTACTCAGAGTCTAATTCAGGTAGAACTCCATCTGTTAGGAATTTGCCATGTCTGTTCCCTGCGAAATGTGAGGGCTGAGAACTTCATTGGGAGGCCCTTGCCCACAGGCCTTGCTTTTTCCAGTCCCCTCTCCTCCTGTGTTCAGCGATGGACCTTTTCCCTCCTATGCTTACTCTCCACTTCACAGCCTGACATAATTTCGAATATTAGAGAGAAGTTGAAAAGCTGGAAACTCTAGGTGTGGAGATCCTGCTACCTGTGGGACTCCTATGGGCAGCCAGCTAAGTTTTACTGAAAAGTTTTATCCTCACTGTAATGACATTTAATAAAAATTCATTAAGTACAGAATGGCACAGTAGTTAAGGATAAGGAATTGGGTGGAACGGGTTTGAATGTCAACTCTACTGTTTATCATGTGTCCTGGAACCAAGGCTTCTTAAGAGGAGTGATCAGGTGTGAGATATACCATTAAAGAAGTGAAAATAGGTCAGGAGAGAAATATTACACTAAAAATGAACTTCTGTGGTGAGAACATCTTTATTCCAGAAATGTGAAAATCTGAGGGGGCTCAATGTGATGTTTCATAACTGAGGACATGGGGTGTGACAAGAGTGGCCAATTAAATGTCAAGGGTCTTATCTGTAACATGGGCATAATGACACTTGCCTTGCTGGGTTATTGAGGGCAGTTCTAGATTTGTGAGACTGGGAAGACTAAATAAGTACTTAAGCACCAGCCAACAAAGAATGAAAATAGTGAAAATTCAACTTTAGTGAATGAATTTTGGGTTTAGTAATGGGACATCTAGAAAGAAGGCATTCAAGTTTCAAATGCATCAGGCTTTAGCACATGCAGTCCTTTTTGTGTTGCATGCAGTTGAGGAAGTGTTTTGTGATCTTTCTGCACCCCAGTCCTCTGGAAGTCCTTTCTGAGCCTTGTGGGCAGGGGTGAGTGAAATTAGACATGGTGGATGTTAAGCACATAGCAAGGGCTTGGCCCAGGCAGCCTTCCTCTTTATTTCTCCAGGTTTGGTCTTGGGTACTGCTGTAGTTTGGATCTTAAATGTTTCCTGAAGACCCAGGTGTTAAAGTCTTAGCTCCTAGCCTGGTGCTATCGGGAGGTGGTGGTAACTTTAAGAGGTGCGCATAGTGGAGGTCTTAGGTCATTGGGTATGTGCCCTCAAAAGGGATAATGGGATCCCAGCTCCTTCCTTTTCCTCCCTCTTTCCAGTCCCCGCTACAAGGTGAGCTGCTCTTTGCTCTGCCAATCGCCTCCTGCCATCTGTCTCACCACAGGCCCCAAAGTAATGGGACCAACTGATCCTGGACTGAACCCTCTACAACTGTGAGCCAAAGTAAACCTTTCCTCTTTATAAGTTGCCCTTCTCGGATATTTGTTACATAACAGAAAGCTGGCTAATGCATATTCTATGCTGGGAGACAGGAAAAACCAAGAGGAGAGTGACCGTATAATTTGTGATCCAAACTGGAGCACTTTTGAGAAGGCCAGAGAGTGCTATTATTAATAAGTCACAGTGTCCTTCCTAAACTGGGGCTGTCCCCAGCAATCCAGGGCATGTGGTTTCTGTAACCACAAAGTCCAGGAATTTATCAGCTAACAGAGAGTTATTAACAGACACCACCGTCCTCATTTTTCATGGGTCTCCAAGCCTCCCCAAGGCATAGACAGTAACTTATCCATTTAAGATTCCTCTTGTACAGAAGTCCAGGTTTCATATAATAAAAGATCTTGGTTTGCCCATGTAATTTTATTATAATGAAAATTTTTTTCTTTTTTTGCTGAAGTTTCGGCAGCCATGGGGAATACCATTCTCTATGATGTCACAGTGAAATTTCTCTCCCACACAGGAGAAAAGACTCACATTCTAAATTAAAATATCACAAGGAGAAGAAAACCAATTAATTTCAGACTCCACTAACCTGGGATTTGTCTTAACTTGAGCAGAGGCCAGGGCTGATGTTTCTTCTTGCATTAACCACTGGTAAAATAGTGTAAAAATGCATTTTTTCCATGTGCATGAAAATGGAGTTAAATATTGAGTTTAGAGGGTATTAAAACTACATAAAAATAATAGCTGACGTATTTAGAGTGCTTACTCTGCCTCGGGTACCAGGCTAAAATTTTCACCTGTGTTCTTTAATTCTCATGATACAAAAATGCTCTCATGAGGCTGATTTAAGAGAAATACATGGAGACCCAGAGATATTTACTGGCTTTACACAGTCAGTACCATGGTTTGAATGTGGTTTGCCCACATTGGGAGTCATGCTGAAACCTGGTCTAGAGTGCAGTGGTGTTGGGAGGTGCTTGGATCATGACATCCCCATCCTTGTGTATGCATTAATGTTCTTCTCACAGAGTGGGCTGAGTAGCACCTTTTCCTCTTTTTAACACTTGCTTTCCCTTTTGCCTTCTCCTCCATGCATAGAGTGGCAATCATACTTTTGCCAGAAATTGAGCAGAAGCTAAAGCCATACCCTTGGTCCTCCAGACAGTGAGCCCAAATAAACTTCTCTTCTTTTATAACCTACCTAGTCTCAGGCATTCAGTTACAGCAATAGAAAACAGACTAGAACAGTAACAAAGTGATGGTGGAAAGAAACAAACTACTATTCTCGACTATCTTTTAAGAAAAGTAAATTTTATACCTGTAGATAATTATATGAAAGGTCATCAGACTTATCCAGGAATGCATAAAAAAATAAAATAACAGAGCTGAAAACTTTGCCTTTGCCATGAGGTCTGCAGTACCTTGCACGTATAGCTTACACTCTAATTGCAAGTCTGCACTTGTGCCGTTCCTCTCCACTTTGAGCAACTCATAGTTGCTCTACCAGATTTGGTGTCTAGCATATTTGCCTGGTATTCACATCAATGCTCATTGATTTGCTTAGTGACTGATTGATTTAATGGATATTTTTTGCCTTTTTGTGGTGGGCATTTTCCCAAGTGCCAGAAATAAGCAATGAGGAAAACCCACATGGTTCTCATTCTTGCTATGGTCATGGTTCACCCCTGTAATACATCATTGTGTGATCCATAGTCATGGAAAAGACAAACTGAGCCACCGAGCTGGAGAGGCCTTAAACTCCCTGTATTTTGCCTCATAGTCTCAGGCAGGACAGTGCCTTTAGGTTGAGGATCAGAGGGAAAGGTAGGCCATTGACCAGCAAGTAAAAAAAAAATAGTGTCATTTTTCTCAGCCCCCAGGGTATATGCAAATTATGACAGGAAAATGCAGTTTCCAGGTGCTGTTACCAAAGGATATGGCTTGGTGAGTCTAGAGCACTCCAGACAGTTGATTTATATGTTCAACAAATATTTTCTGAGCTCTTGTTACATTCCAGGCACTCTGGAAGCTTAGGGTTCAAAGGTTATTAAGCTAGACCTATCTTTCCCTCAAGGGGTTTGCATTATAGTGAGAAGACAAAGAAGCAAGCAGATGAGTAAATAACAACATTCCAGATCAGTGCTCTGAAGTTAGTAATAGTAGGGGTGAGGAATGCCCTGCAGGGAGGTCATCAGACAATTTCAGTGAGGGTCAGAGGGGCCTAAGTGAAGAAATGGCATTTGAGTTGGACCAATATCAGAATCAAGTGAGCTGCAGGATGAAGCAGAGACATAGGCAGGGCCCCAGCACGTCTTGTAGGCCGCAACAAGGAGTTGGGATTTCATCCTGAGAAGTGGGAAGCAGTAGAAACACGTGATTCTTGGGCTACACATTTAGAAATATTGATTCTGTGGCCGTTCCTCAGCCCAAGAGACAGGCTCCTGGGATTCTTATCTTCTCGTCTTTCCCCTTCTCCTCCTCACACAACATTTGCTGTCCTCGGAGAAGCCATCATGTGCAGTGTAATCATCTTTCTTTGTCACTGTCATTACCTGAGATGTGACAGACAAAAACAGTTACCTCATAAAATGATTGCAGCTAACTGAGGGCTTAACGCTGCCTGAGAGGCCCCAGCATCCGGAGCGGAGAAAGAGTAGCTGCTTCCTCAGCTCTCATTAAGAACTTAAGCTTGCTTCATATTGAAGAGATTCCATAAACAAAGCCAGAGATTACTGGATGTTCCTGCAAAAACTGTTTGTGTAACTGGAAGTCTCCTGTTTAAAGGAAGC
Source organism: Aplodontia rufa (assembly GCA_004027875.1). Taxonomy (NCBI): domain Eukaryota; kingdom Metazoa; phylum Chordata; class Mammalia; order Rodentia; family Aplodontiidae; genus Aplodontia; species Aplodontia rufa. The sequence goes on from PVKS010004782.1 coordinate 18,405, forward strand.
TCTCGGTGTTGGCAAATGGCATGAAAAATGTTCCATCCTGAGGTCTTGGGGCTGGGGGCCCAGGACAGATTCCCAAGATGCAAGATATTGTCTTTCCTGAATTAATTTAATTCTTGAAGATGAGACCTGAACTTGAGGAAATGATGCTAACAATGCTGCTTCTGACCCGCCACCTCAGACTTCTGATCCAGCACCATGTTTACCTTGCCTGGTGTCTTCTCTCTGGGCAGAGATGGTTCTGTCTTGAACTAGGGACCCATGTTTGTTTATCTCCCTCAGATGGCAGTACCCCCTTTTTCTTGGCTTTTTCTTGCCTTGTAGAAATTTTCTGGCTTATATCCTCAAATGAAAGATTATTGAGAATTTCTAGAATCTTCCAGAGAATTCAGATGATACTAGATGATTCATCTTAGCAAATCCCATGTAAACATTTCATCATATACATTTTAAGATTGAGTGAGTCCTCCAACTTCTTCTCTGGGAACTGCCCTCCTCTTTGGCTGCTGTGTTTTTGGAATTTGACTCTTGTCTTCCTGACCCAGGTGACTGGAATAGAAATGGACACCCGACTCCATGTGAGCCAATCAGATTTTCTGTCTCGAAAGCCTGAGATGGAGAGCCAGAGATGTCAGCCTCTCCCTACTGACTGCTAGAATCAAAAAAAAGTGTGGACACTAGGTCTGTGTTATTTAGTTTGGTGGCCACCAAACCATGACTCTTTGAAATGTGCCCAATCCAGTTTGAAATATGCTATAAATAAAAAAATAAATTTGATTTCAAAGTCTTCTTCTGGAGGAAAAAATTCAGAATATCGTATTAAAATACTTATATAGAATTACATGTTAAATAATATTTTGAATATATTGATTAAAATATATTTTAAATGAATTTTGCCCTTTTGATTTGTCTTTAAAATGTGGCTACTCTATGAAAAATTTTAAAATACAATTTTTGCTCACACTATATTTCCATCGGGAAGTGTTGCTTTTGATCTTATCACGTGTCCCTGGAGAGAGAAAGCCTGTCCTCAGAGAAAGGTGAAGCAAATGGCAAAGAGATGAAGACAGAAATGTGTGGCTCTAGAGGGAGGGAAGTGGGAAAGGGAGGAAGGGAGAGAGAGAGAGATAGGGAAGGGATGGAGGATGAGGGAACAGAAGAATTAGAGAGGGAACAGCAGACAGATGAAGACAGTGGCAGAGAGAGTCTGCCTGGGTTCCTGTGGACATCTCAGTTATTGGTTCTAGTCCATGGAGAGGATCACTGATGTTTCCATTGGGTTCCAAGAGATACCTCAGTGTTCTTATAATAAAAATTTCCCCTTTGGCTTAAGTATATTACAGCTTAATTGCACTAAAAGAGATATTTCAGAGACGTAATGATCTATAGATTGCTAAGAGATAAGGATGTGGCTAAAGAGGGCAGATATGGTGATACAGCACAGGTATGGCAGATGCCTGGCCTATGTACTGCCATGTCCATTCCCATACACTGTCAGCCTCTGCCAATCCAGCATGGCCCTAGGCAGGACCTTAGAATCTTTTGCAGTGCTAGAAGTCTGCTTAGACACCACCAAAGGACTAGATATGGTACATGAGGAAAATCTTATTTGCTATTCTTGGGAAAAATTGAGGTAGAATTCAGGAGACACAGATTTTGCTCTTGCTGAAGCATGAGTTGTTTTGTCTTTGGTCAAATCAATTTCTTTCTCTGAGCTTTGGTTTATCCTGATTGTAAAATGCCAAGAATAACAACAGCTACCCATAGGGTTATTGTAAGAAACAGGTATAGAAATATAAAGAAAACCCTTGCAAACTAGAAATACAGATGCGAGCGGGTGATTTGACCCAGGCCCTCAGAACTGAGTCAAGAAAAGTCGCTGATCCTTTGAATTTAGCTGAAGACTAACAAGGGAGGCCTCACCATAAAAAATCCAGGTTTGGGAAATAAAATTCAAATAACTGTAGTAAATGAAATGGGGCTGTTTCTAGAAGACACCAGGCCCCATCAATTTCATGTCTTCTCGTTTTTTTAATTTTAATTTTATTTTCTGCAGAGAGGAAGTTGGCACTAAGAGGCAGTACTGACAAGGGAGGTTTTAGAAAATGATTCATTTGGAATTTGCTGGAGGAGTCTGAAATTGGTAAAACTTTAGCCTTTGGAACAAAAACAAATAAAAATAAAAAATAAAGGAGGGTGTGTGAGTGTGTGTTTTATGTCCCTAGATTCTGCTTTTTCCCCCGAAGCATATAATTAGCAGTACTTAGGGGTAAGTGCACTACGTCCTGGCCAGGGATGAATGCAAGTTGTGTTTCTAGGGGACCGTGAAGGTGTTTGTTGAGAGACAGGACTAAGGATTCAGGCAAATGAATTCTACATATAATGATGGCAAAAATATAGTACAACTTTTGTTTCAAACAATTTTTGCATTTGTCAAACAAGCATAATCAGAATTATAAAATTATATGCTCTGATTTGGGACTCCAAAAATATGGTCACCATGCTTATGAAGCACTGCTTTGGGGCCTGGAGCCCATGGCTCAGCAATTACGGTGCTTGCCAGGCATGCATGAGTACGCAAGTTCAAACCCCAGCACCGCGTACTCAACGAAGTGTCAGAGCAACGGAGGCCACATGAAAAACTAAACAAAATTGTTTCTCTCTCTCTCGCCATCCCTCTCTTTTTATTAAAAAACAAAAAACAAAAATAACAACAACACCGCTTTGCTTCTTCAAGTCCACAGAGGACTGTCATTGTGACCGTTGGTGAATTACATAAATAAACAAGGGAATGCGTCTGTCAAATGTCCTGGCTTGAATTGCTCCTGGTGGCAAGAGAAGCCAGGAAACATCACAGTAAATAATTTTGATAATCATGACAGTTAGGTTGCCGTTACAATTTGCTTCACATTGTCCTAAGCACTTTACATACATTAATATAATTTAATCCTCATAACTACCCCAAGAGGTAGGGACTGCAATTATTCTCATTTTACACAGATGATAACTGGGGCAAAGAGAGGTTGGGTGATTTTTCTCAAGATCCCACAGCTGGCAAGTGGAAGAGGTTACAATCTTAATGCTTCTGTAAAGACCCAGACCACTGGGCAGGGAGAAGTGAGTTCCAGAAGGGGGAGTGGTTCCGCTCAGATTAGAAACAGTGCAGGACGTCAGATTGGAAGAGGAAGTCAGTGACCACACATTTCTCCCTGCTTATTTTAGAAATGAGGAAAATGAGGTTCAGAAAGTTTAAAAGGTTTGCCCAAGGTCACGTAAAGAGCTAGTGGCACAATCAGGAGAGTACTCAAGCTTCCTGACTCTGTCCTCTTGTCAATCCAACTGCCATGTGGGCCTGAGGGTCAGTCCTGAAGGCGGAGTGTCAGAGTTCTCCAGCGGAACACAGCCAGTAGGATGTATACATAATTATATAAGGGGATTTTTCAGGTTGACCTACTTGACCGGGGGCTGAATCGTCCCACAAAGGCTGTCTGCAGACTGGAGAGTCAGAAATAAGGAAGCTGCTCAGTTGAAGAAGCTGGAAGCCTCCGAACAAGAGAGACCATGGTGCAGCCCCGTCAGAGGCTGAAGGCATGGAAGCCCTGGAGAGCATCTGGTTCAAGTCCATGTTCAAAGGGTGAAGAATCTGGAGTCCACGGTTTATTTATTGTAGCAGCAAAAGACCATGATTGTTTAAGAAGAATCACATAGGAGCTCCGTGAGGACCTTCCCTTTTCTACTTCTGTTGCATTTGCTTCTCCGCGGCTTATTGGATGGGGACACGTTCAAAGTGGGTCTTCTCCACTCAGTTTTCTGAGCCACATGCCAATAGTCTCTGGATTCACCAAAATAGTGTGCGTTACCAATTTTCTAGTCATCTCTCAACCCAGTCTGAATAAATAGATTAACCATCATACCACCATAGCCTTTTATTTTAGGTCTTCTAGAATGCTTTCAGACTTCTTGACACTCTGCTTAGAGAGGGAAAGTTGAAGTTCCCATCTTGGAATTCAAATGCCATTTCAGACTCTCCCTCTTGGTCTGGAGTTGCCATCAGTCCAGCCTTCACACACCTATCAGATTACTTTTCTCACAGCACTGCTTAATAATTCCTCCCTCTTCTGCTCAAGAGCCTTGATGATCCTCCACCTTCTCTGGGATGTGGTGGTGCAGAGAATCACTGTGATTGACTCAGGATTGTGTATGTGAATTCAGTGAAATCAGCGATGCTCAAATCCTGGAACTTAGCAAAGAGTTACTCTTCTTCCTAAGAGGTGGTTAACCTCAAAAGATATAACCCTGGTGGCAACATGAGAAAAAGGTGATGCTGATAGAAGAAAATAGGGGATTCCTGATGGCACTGAACAGCCCATGCACTTCTTAATTACATTGTCATGGAAAAATATTGAGTATCTATCATGAGCACAAGTAACAAGTCCAATAAAGATGTGCCGAGCATATCCTTCCTCTCAAGGCTCCAGTGATCCATAGAGGAGCCAAGAATCACACAGAATTGTCTATTATATAAAGCAGAATATAAGGAGAGGCCTATAGAACATGTAAACATTTGGTGTAAAGGTCTAAAGAAGAATAATCCACATTCAATTGGAGAATAGAGTAAGATGTTTCTAATAGTACACATGATTTGAGATCGATTTTGAATACTGGGGAGGAACAAAGAGTTCCAGACAAAGAGGCCAATACAAGCTAAAATATAGCAATTGAAACTTTCTCGACACAAAAAGGAAATAAATAAATAATCCATTTTATTCAAGCACTTTGTTATGGTTTGGATATGATGTGTTCCTCCAAAGCTCCCGTTAATGCAGGAATATTCAGAGGTAAAATGATTAGACTGTGAAAGCTCTAACCTACAGCCCACCCTACTTTAAATGCACTCACTGGGTAGTCACTGTGGACAGATAGGCCAAAGCTGTAGGAAATGGGTCACTAGGGATGTGCCCCAGGAGGAATCATCTTCCCTACAGCTCCTTCCCCTTCTATTTCTGCTTCCTGGCCATCAAAAAGAGAGCAGCTCTCCTCCACCATGCCCAACCCCCATGATGTGCTGCCTCTCTTGGGCCCAGAGCAATGGACTTGTTGTCTAGGGACTGAAACCTCCAAAACTGTGAGCCCCAACTAAGATTTTCCTCCTTTAAATTGTCCTTGTAGGAATTTTGGTCACAGTGACACAAAAGCTGACTAAAACAGAAATTGATACAGAAAATAGGATTGTTGCTGTAACTAACCTGACTATGAGGTTCAAAAGTCTTTGGAGCTGGTCGGCAGTAGGAATTTTGAAAAGTTCAAAGGTACATACTGGAAAATCTTTAGAATACTATAAGTGGAGCTTAATGGGTGATTCTGGTGTGAGGCCAGATCAGAATGCCAATAGGAACGCAGACCATGTTCATGAAGTTCCAGGGGGAAGCAAGGATTCTATTGGGAATTGACCTAGAGGCTATTTGTGTTATATTCTGGCAACAAACTTAGCTGCATGGATTTTCCCAGCATCTTTTAATCAAGTTTACAGTGAGATTTGGGAGCAAAAAACTAATAAAGGATTTTAAAAACTTACAGGCAGCTTGACAAGAAAAGTGCATATAAAGCTAGGGCTCTAAAACTTGTGCTGGTTGAAAAGATTACAACCCCTAATGAGATGCTAAGTACTTTACAAGGAGTCAGTGGGAAAGATGTCTTGAGGCCATCTCAGGAATTTTCAAGAGCACACCCACTGCAAACTCTACAATGGAGAAGGGAAAATCCCTTTGAGAAGATGCTATGGGGGGCTGGAGTGGTGGCTCGGCAGTTATGGTGCTTGCCAGCCCACATACACAACTAAGCATCTGAGCAATGAAGGCCATGTGAAAAACTCAATAAGTATTGATTCTCTCTGTCTCTCTCTCTCTCGCTGTCCTTCTCACTTTAAAAAAAAAGAGAGAGAGAAGATGTTATGGAAGCACCCTGCTTGCATAGGGGGGTCCTAGGACATTGTTTCACCATGCTGAACCATACAGGCATGCAAAAGTCACTATAGCTACGATTCCAAAGAGTCCCAGGTACTGCATGAGCTGGAAGCAACACTGGCATCATCTACGTGGTGTTGGTTCTGTAGGAATGCAGGATGCTGGATTCAGGGGGTCATGGATGCTCTCCGCCAGGATTTAAAAGGAAGACCTGGAAGGCCAGGCAAAATGTAGTAAGTTTGGAGACCCTGTAGGCTGCCTCTGAGAGGGCAATACATGAAGCTGTGAAGTGAAGCTGAAGCTGGAATGGAGATCCCAGCAAAGAAGAGATGTCAATAATGTATATTTCCTGACAAGAAAAGCTGCTGGCTGTGGAGAAAGCCAGGCTAAAGGAAGGGCACATGGGCTGTGTGACCAGTAAGGACAAAGGAGTGGAGCTGCCGGAGTCCTTCGACAACACACATTGCATGGCCACGTGTCCTAGATGCTGTATTCAAGGTTAGGGACCTATTTGCCTAGCTGGGTTTTGTTCTTGCTTTCATCCCATACCTTCTTTCCTTTTTGGAATGGGAATGTTTACTGTATATTGGATATATGTATGTGGCATCCTTTTAATTTTTGTATGGGCTCACAGCCAAGAGTTTGCCTTGAGTCTCAAAGGAGACTTTGGACTTGGATTGGACTTTTGGTCTGTGCTGAAATTGAATTTGTTAAAATTATGTGACTCTTGGAGATGAACTAAATGTATTCTGCATTGTGAGATGAATGTGAGCTTTTGGGGTGCCCTTCCAAATCTTCTGTTAATGCAGGAATATCCAGAGATAAAATGGTTAGATTATGAGAGCTGAAACCTAATTGGTCCATCCTAGTTTAAATGGACTGGTGGGGTAATAACCTCAGGGCAGTGGAGCGTAACTGGAAGAGGTCAGTCACTGGAGGCATGTCCTGGAAGGATGTATCTTACCTGGGGACCCTTCAAACAAACCTCCCCCCACTCTTTTCTTCCCTCCTGCTGTCATGAGTAGAGTAGCATTTCTCCACCATGATGCGTTGCTTCATCTTATGCCCAGAACAATGAAGTCAGCTCTCTATGGATTGAACTTTCAGCCTCTGATCCTCCTAAAAGTTGTTTTTATCAGGTATTTGGTCACAGTGATGTAAAAGTTGATTTTAAAAAGTAAGTACTTCAAGAGAAAGGACATCAGGAAATTAAATTCATTTGGGTCAAATTAGATGCAACGTGGACATAGTAATGTTATATTGATTACTGTTTCCCACTTAGAATGGATTAGGACCTTGTTTAGCAAACAGCTACATGCCCAAAATGTTATATACACTTTGGATGAATCAGTAAATATTTATCCTCTCCATAGTACATAGATGCATCCTAAGGGCAGGGAACATGCTCATCTTGGTGCCCATATTATCATTAGCACAGTGTCTGATGCAGTGTGGGTTTCGCTAAATACTGAATAAATGAATGAATATTATAGAGGTTGTTCAATGTCAGACCAAGGGCATTATACTTAACTCAATGGATACGCAAAAGTCCACAAAGATTTTCTGAAAAAATTCAAGATTTAGAGTACCCACTATGTACCAATCACTCTGCAGATTTGTGACACAATTGGAGCTTGCTGTAGGAAGAAAAACTGAATGAAAATGGTGAGGAAAGAAGAGGAACTGGAGGAGAGAGTCTGTGGGCATCACCCTTAACCCATATTGAAAGATTTTTTGAACATGACATTGGAGAAGATGTTATGAGAAGAGAGAACAGAAACAGCTATGGAGGTAAAATGCAAAATTAGGTCCTGGGCACAGAAGTGAAACCAGGAAGAGGATCTAAAGGATGGTATGGCAAGTTGTATGGTCCAGAAATGAATGAAACAGGACCTTCATTTACATTGCACCCCAACATAGTTTAATTCCCCACTTGTGTATCTAAAAGGGATCCCCATTTTCTTGTAACCAAGAGAATTTGGTGGAAGTGACCCCATGCAACTTCAGATGGCAAGTCATAAAAACTGGCTTAAATTCTGTCTTGCTGTCTGGAATGATTTCACCCTTGATATCTTTAGTCACTGTGTAAATATCTTTGCCCAGAGGAAGCCATGCTATAAGGAAGACCATACTCTCCCCATGGAGAGACCATAAAGAAAGACCCTACAGCATATAGAGAAAAACAGAGAGAAGGAGGGAAAGAGTGAGAGAGAGGGAAAGACACTGCAGATTGTACAGTTCCTCACTCCTCTAATAACATCCTCCTTATGAAACCCCAGGAAAAAACCCACAGTTGAGCCATTTTTGACCCACAGAAACCATGAGAGATAATAGATGCATCTGGGTCTCATCATGACGATTGTGGGCACAAACATGAATGCTATAGATGTGATTTTCAGCCAATTCTTGGGAATATAGACCTGGCATTTTATGTGTAGGCTAAAATAGGGAAATAGATTTGAGGATCATTTGAAGAGATGTACTTCTTGAAGACATGGGAACAGATGGAATTATCACAGGGGAGAAGGTAGCCAGAAGAGAGGAGAGCTCAGGGCCATACATGGTTAGGCCAAGAAGAGGAGTTGCTCTGAAGGAAGAGTTGTTATTATATACTTATATATTCACTGGTTCATATGCTTAATTATCTGTCTTTCCTAGGTCTAAACTATAAGATCCACATCTCAGTGGTTGTCAACAACAAAAAAATTATTTTTTGCTCTTATGACCCTCATGTTCTAGTGGCTATAACTTTAATCAGGCAGTAGTCTGCTCCAAGTGTCTGCTCTCTCTAGATCTGGTAGAAAGAACAACCTTAATCAGGTACATGCAGTTCTCCAGAAAGAAAGGAAAAACAAGAGAGCTACAGCAAGTGTTGATGCCTCTACAGCTTCTTATAGATGTGGCACACATCTAGCCTGCTCCCATTTCTTTGGCCAAAGCTTGACATTGCACAAACTCAAAGTAGCCCTGAAAGTACCCAAGTTGCACGACAATGAGGGAATGCATAAGACCCTAAAAGAGATGTGGGTGGTGAATAATTGCAAACTGTGTCTTACCCCTCCCATCAAAGTGACCCTATGACTTAGGAGGTACTCAGATATATTTGTGGGTTAAATGAATGAATTAGTAAATATTTTCATGAAGGTTGGAGAAGATCCAAAGGTAGGCAGATTTGAAGAACTCAAGGAATATTTGACTTCACAGTTCCCCAAAAAATCTAACAACAGGTGTTATGGTTTAGATATGAGGTGCCCCCTAAAAAGCATGTGCGTGAGAAAATGCGAGAAAATTTAGAAGTGAAATGATTGGTCTATGAGACCCTTAACCTGATCAGTGTGTTAATCCGCTTGAATGGATTCAGTGGGCAGTACCTGCAGGCAGGAAGGTTGTGGCTGGAGGAGGTAAGTTGCTGGGGGTGTGCCTTTAGGGTACATTTTTTTTTTGTCTGTGGTGAGCAGAACTCTCTCTCTTCCATATTGCTGTGTCCTGAGCTGCTTTCCTCCTCCATGCCCTTCTGCCTTGATGCTCTGCCTCTTCTTGGGCTCAGAGCAATGGAGTTGACTGTCTATGGACTGAGACCCCTGAAGCCATAAACACCAAGTAAACTTTTCCTCCTCTAAACTTATTCTTGGTTTCAGCAACAAAAAGCTAACTAAAAGAACAGGTAACATCTTTATGAATCTAATGAGTACATAAAAGAAACTACCTAATATTTTCAAGCTTTTTTTCATAGAAAATTTCACAGATACCTAACTCAGCTGTGGATCTTGGACACCTCATCCTCCCTGAACCCCACCCCTCTTTGCTTGCAAGTTCTGTTTAAACTTCTTCAAGCAAGAGTTCCTTGGTGTGAAATTAGGATATAGATGCTCGTTGTTCAGCTCCTGGCAAATTAAAGAACTGCAAAGATGATGGTAACTCTGAAAACCACGTGCCTGCGCAGTAGACAACAAGCCACTCTCTACATCCTTTGCTTTGGAATAAGGTCAGGCCACATTCTTGCAGGGAAGAGGTGACATTGCCAGACTGAACGTGAGTCTGGAGAGGTTTTGGACTGGGACATAAAAGAGAGTAGGGATCAGCTCTGTAAACAACAAAATGAACGAGAATTCTGGCATGATATAATTTAGAAATATCCATGCAAGCCATGCTTGTTAACATTTTTATTTTTAATTCAAACTAATGAAAAATTGAAGGGAAATGAGATGTTCCGTGAGGTTTAGCCAAATATTGAATAGGTCTTGTGGAATCAGAGTGCAAAATTAGTTACGGATGACTTTTGGCAAAGACTGTCACTGAAATTAAAATACTGCTTGCCTGTTTCTCAAAGGTGGTGGTGCCAATTGTGAGGCCTTTGGTGGGCGATTGCCACAGCCCTGGTTGCTGTTGCATTCATAATTGCCTAGTAGAGGAAATTAAAAAAAAATTTGCTGTAGTGCATGAACTACTTATCTGGTTTCTTTGGGCAAATAATCAAGTATCCAAGAGCAAAGGCAGAAAACTTCTTAATTAGATTCTGAAATATTTGTATGTGTGTGTGTGGTAATGTATGCATGGATATACATAAGCACACACCCATGTGTGCACAAACAAGATACAACAATTTATAAATAGGAAATCATGAGAAAAGCAATCATTATATAGTTGGAATACTTTCTTGTGTGAAGCTGAGTATGTCACACGAATTTTTCTATCTTTGATACCTGAAAATATTTTGGGTACTGACCTTTGATCCCTAAATGTCTGAACTTAATCTAACCTTCGTCTCTCTTCATGCACAGAAAAGAAAAGATATTTGAATTTAACATTCTCTATGGACTAGCTGGTTGGTGGTTAGAATAATTTCCTGTTAATACAGCAAGAGCTTGTGGGTTAAATTCAGTTTTGTTATGTAGATTTCATACACAATTCTGGCTTGCTGGCCATTTTGAAAATTGGTGGAAGAATGAACACAGATTGATCTTTCTTTCTTTCTTTCTTTTTATAAAGAGAGGGGATGAGAGTGAGAGAAAGAATCAATTTCTAAGTTTTCATCTGGACTCTGCTTTCCTGACTCTTAGTTGCATGTGTGGTGCTGGGGTTCAAACCAAGGTCCTCATGCATGCCAGCCAAGTGCCATAATTGCTGAGCCACTGCTCCAGCCCCCACATTTTCATTTCTTATTGCTAGCAAGCCCTCCAGTGCTTGCACTCCATGCTCCACACACTGAGCACTTGGTACTTTAGAGGATGCAAGCTATTTCCAGGCCCAGGGTCTTCTTAGGATGTTCCTTCTGCCTGATACGTTCTTTGTGGATCTGTTTTCTTGGTTAACTTCTCAGGTCTCAGCTTACATGTCCCATCTACCCAGAAGACTTGCCCAGTCCTTCATACTCCATAATCCACCTCCTCTCTGTTCCCTCTATGCTCCTCCTCCCTCATCACTTCTCATAGTATCCTGCTCTTTTAATCATTTACACTTCTCCAATTATTTTGTTTATTTAATGTTGTGTATACTACTATGCAACCATAGGAACAGTATCTGTTTGGTTCACTTTTGCCCCCTCACACCTAGCAGAGTGTCAGAAAACCGTCAATGAATGCATAGACGTTCCACTAGCAGTGGGTTAGTAATGTCTAGGATTATTTCCCTTCAGAAAATTAAAGATTTTAATTATCTTAAAAGGGCACACCTAATTCTTCAGGAATGGATCCATGCTAATTGATAGCACTTAAATTATTTATACTTTTTTCCTAAAAGGATACAAGAGCTTACTTGCTCTCTGTCAATTGGAATTTGATTTCTTTCCAGTTTCTTGCTGTAACAATGCAGCTATCAACGTTCTGATATATCTTCCTTTGGGTGCATTTACCACAATTTCCCTATGGAATATGCCTAGGAGTGGAATTGCTAGGCAATAAGATATGCATGTATTTATCTTTCCAAGATAGTAGCAGTTTGTTCCCCAGATGATGTTCGCTCCCAGTAGCCTGGTGTGAGCCTTCCTGTTGCTCCATTTCCTTGGCAACATTTGATTTTATCAGATTTCTTAACATTTGCTAATCTTCTGGTTGCAAAATGATGCTTTCAGTTTTCTCAGCTCTAATCTGTCCAGGCCAGAGGTTGTGAACCAGCTGGATCAGGCCTACCATCTGGATGCCATCCACAGATGTGTATCGTTTGACCTGAAGCATGCTTTTTTTAAAATTGATAATTTCCATTAGTTGCCAACATTTGAACACTGGAAGATTTCATGTAAGAATCTGGAGTTGTGTATTTTCTTGGGAGAAAAATCACTGCACAGAGCCCTATTCACACATGACAATGCCTGGCAGTAGTTGAGAAGCAGCTGCCTCTGCTTGTAGGGCAGGGAATGTGCTTGGAATTGACGGCAATCCTACACTCAATCTGTATTTTTGTTGTTGTTGTTGTTATCTTAGCTTCCTGGCCTCTGCAGGGTTTTGACTCACCTGCCCTGCTTTGAGCCACAAAAGTAGGGGCCAGCAAATGCAAACCTCCCACGTCCAAGTGCACCCCAGGAATAACCCTGCTCAATAGAGCTCTGGGCACACCGTCCCCAGATAATGAAACTGCCTCTGGGCTCAGGGCCACTTAGCCTGAAACCTGTCCCTACGCCTTCTTCAGTATAATCTCCTCTTACTTACACCCAACTTCCTGAGCCCCTTTCTTTGATCCTTCTTCTCTCATGCTACTTATTTATCTTGATCATTATTATGATTATTCATGCAATATCTCTCGTTTCTTATTTTGTTGAAATCCCTTTGAGATTTAGGGCCATGTGTTTATGTGTCTTGCTTTTTGCTGTTCATTGATTTGTTTTGGGTCCTTCATAGTACCTTAAGTACCAAACTTGCATGTGGAGTTTCATTCATTCATTCGTTCATTTATTCAACGAACATTTACTAAGTGCTCATATGCGGGGCATTGTGTGGGGCACTAAGAACACAAGATGCTATCATGGCCTTCAAGAATCTGACAGAACCCTGGAGGATAGTACCACATTTCTTCAATCATTCATTGATTCATTCTTTCAAGCAACAAATATATTGAGTGCTTCCTTTGGGACAGGCATTATGCTGCGTTCTGGGAATCAAAAGCAGGCAAGATTCTGGCCTCAAGATAATTGAGGACTACCAAGGAGTAGTTGCCTTCAATTGCCTGTGACTTAAGGCCCTGACCTAGTATGGGAGTTGGACTTCGGGAGGCAAAGTGAGACTTGACCTGAGATTTGAAGGATAAGCAGAAGTTCATCAGTGAAAGAGGGAGGTGGAAAGTAGTATTTATTCCATGTTCATGCAGAGCAGCCAACATGATGAATGCTAATGTGGGAAAAAGGGTGCCCAACTCACTGTCTCAGAAGGAGAGTCAGAGTGGTTAGAGCTGAAAGAGTTTGCTAGAAAGATGGTAGAGGGAAATGAGGCTGGAGATGTAGGTTGGGGTCAGACTCCAAATAGAAAAGCGCTAAAACAGGGGTGAGTCAACAGAGCCAAGTAATTGCTCGTTGAATTAATATACATGTAAATTAATATATGATGACGATTCCAGAAAGTTGGCATCTAGGGATGAGGATGGGAGTGTCTGATAGTAAATGTTGGTGGCTGTGATTTAATTAGGAAGCAGCAAACAGATGCTGAACATTTCAGAGACCTGCAACCTCATACTATCTAGCACTTGTTGCAATAACAAAAAATCCCGCGAGCTGGGAGATTTATTAAAGATGGATGGTTCTTCCCCGTTAAACCTGACTGGAAAAGGAATAGCCTTCCTCAGACTTCCATAGACCCTGAGAAGAGGAGAATAGTTGCCTGCGGAGGATTAGCAGAAACAGGTTCATAATGAACCAGCCCCCGGGTCGTCGACAGCACTTGGCACTGCCCTGTAAGAAGCAAGTTTTATTTCCTAAGCTCTCGCCTTAACAGTGCACCTTCAGGCTCCCGAGGCGAACAATCCTAATAAGTACATTTTTTCCCTGCCCTCTGCTTCATTGATACCCACTGAAAGCTTCCTGCCCTCGAGTTGATATTCCAGGCAACAGTGATTGCGGCGCTTTCTCAGACACACAACTGAAACCTAAAGTACCCTTGGGGAGCGCTCCTTCTCGACCCAATGTCACTCTTAACAGTAGGGGGAATTTTTTTCCTCATAGAGTTTACTATAATTGATTCCTGAAAATTATAGCTAGGAAGCATGAGATCTTGGTGCCCTGTGGCTGAGAGTTGTGTTTGCTTGTTGGTTTTGCCATTGCTGTTAATTTATTAGGACTTAATGGAAGGAGCCTTTTGTTGTCCTGATGCTTGGTGCCTCCTGGTCCCTTTGATCATTCTGTCCTTTGCCTGGAACACCTTTTCTCTTGTCAAGCTCGTGTCATCCACAAAGCTTTCCCCAAAAAGGCTAGACAACGGCACATCTCCTTCCTCACTTGCCGTAACTGCTGTTAATCACTCTGCACGTGTTGGTATTTGATTATATTGTTTATTTGTGCATTTTCCATATGCACATGTCTTGGTTCTTCAAAGAGATTAAAACTTGGTAGTAGAGTAGTAAGTATAAAATTTAAGGGCAAGGACTGAGCTACATCCTTCTTTGTTCGCACCTATTGTACTGAGACCGTTGAAGGAATTGTAAGCAATAATTAGTAAACATTTTTGAAGCAAATCAAACTGGAGTTGGACTGGAAGACAGTGTAGCATTGTGATTTAGGGCATTGAATATACAACCAGACTACGCTAGGATACCAGCTAAAGACATGGGCAAAATTTAGTTAATTTCCCTGTGTCTCAATTTCCCCATTTTTAAAATGGGAGATTGCAGTACTATCCACTTAAGACGGCATTACTGAGATCGAATAAGATGATGGGTGTGCAGAAGGCTGAAGTATAACTGAGATGAATTGCAAATGAACAACTTAGCCATGTAGGAATGTGTGAGTAGGGCTTGAACATTATGAAAGGAAACAACAGAAAAAGAGGACAGTTTTGTTGGAGCTTAGGATCCACCTCAAAAGATGAGAAGCTCAAGAACCATTGTAAGATGAGTGACAGATAAAATGCAGTGGAGGGGAGACCAGAAAATAAAGCAAGACGGAACCGGATGGCATTTCCTAAATTCACACCACTCCTACCAAGACAATGCTATTCTTTTTTCTTTCTCTAACCCATCTTAGAGGATTAGA
Organism: Aplodontia rufa; assembly: GCA_004027875.1. Taxonomy (NCBI): domain Eukaryota; kingdom Metazoa; phylum Chordata; class Mammalia; order Rodentia; family Aplodontiidae; genus Aplodontia; species Aplodontia rufa. The sequence continues at coordinate 33,537 of PVKS010004782.1, forward strand.
GAAAAGTGTGATGGACTTTACAGTTGATGGAATCTTAAACCAAAGGTTTTCCATCCTTCTTCCACCCTCCTCAAATGCTTGCTGATCTCCTTTTTTGTGGATAAGACCTTCACCTCAGTCTCTGATCCATTGATAGGCCACTGTGCATTTTAACTGGAATTTAATATCATTGTTCTTTTATTTATTTTTATAACTACCTTTTAAATGCATATGTCACTATTATTATTATTATTACTATTATTATTACTATTATTATTATTATTATTATTATTATTATTATTCCAGGGATTGAACCCAGGGCACTTAACCACTGAATCACATCCCTGATCCATTTTTTATTTTTCATTTTGAGACAGGGTTTTGCTAAGTTGCTAAGGCTGGCTTTGAACTTGCAATTCTCCTGCCTCTGCCTCCCAAGCCACAGGGATTACAGGTGTATGCCACGGTGCCAGTCAATTATTTATTTAAAATAAAATGCTAGTTTTTCCATTAATGATTAGTCATATAAAGTTTCCTTTTAAATTTGGTTTTAGTAAAAAATATCTATATATCTTGTGCTAGGTTTTAATGACTGTGATCAAAATAGCTGACAAGAACAACTTGGAGGAGGAAAAGTTTATTTTGGTTCACAGTTTGAGGAATGTAGTCCATGGTCTGCCGACTCCATTGCTCTGGGTCCAAGATGAGGCAGAACATCATGGCAGATGGGGCTGGAGCAGTGGCTCAGCGGTAGAGCACTTGCTTGGCATGCACAAGAGCCTGGATTTGAATGAGAGCAACACATATACAATGAAGTGTTGGAAAAACTAAAACCAGATGAAAAAAATAAATAAAAATTTGATTCTTTCTAAAAAAAAAAAAAGAGAAAGAAAGATAAAAGAACATCATGGTAAAGGGTTTGGCTCCACTCTACCAGGAAGTACAGAAAGAAGAGGGAAGAGGTCTCTAGGAAGATGAACCCAGCAACCTATTCCTCCAGTCATGCCTCACCTGCTTACAGTTACCAGTTAGACCATTTGAACTAAGATGGACTGATGAGGTTACAGCTCTTATAATCTCATCATTTCATCTCTGAATATTCTTGAATTAACACAAGAGCTTTGGGGGATTAGCTCATATCCAAACCAGAACAGACCTAATTAGAAACTTAAATAAATAGTATAGGAAGTTCATGGCTAGATAAATTATGGTAAAGATGGAACAAAACATGGCTGATTTGAAAGATCTGTGAGCTGATGATTAGGAGGGCCCAGGCCAGGTTTTATACACACCAGTTCTGCCATTAAATAGTTATGCAACCTTGGAAATTCATTTCACTTGTCTGAGACTTCCTTTTTCTGATCTGTAAAGTAAATGAGTTAAATAAAAGAGAAATTGTCACGGTTCTATCCAGCTTGCATGGTCTAACATTTGGTGGGCAAATGTTAGAAAATTCTCTTCGGTGGTGGTGGTGGAGGGTGGAGTTAGCTCAGAAGGATCTGCTTTGCAGAGAGGTGGGCAATGTTGAAGCTGAACAGATGCACGGCACCAAGGACACATGGAATATATTTATTCTCTGGCTATAATTATTCACATTCACCAGCCCCAAGTTGCCATCCTTATTTTAGCACAGAAAATGTTTGTTTTATACACCCAAACTAGGAATTGGCAAGTAAATCGACACCAACATGCGGTCAGTTCAGACTCTTCCTTTTTGCTCCTGAATTTCCTTCCTTATGACCTTGGGAAAATGATGCTTTCATCCCTCTTAACAAAAATATTCTAGATAGCTTCTATTCTCTGTTTTCTGTCTATTATGCCGATAGCTCTCACTTGCTAAGCTTTTAGTAGGTGCCAGGTATTTTGCAAAGCACTTTAAGCATATTATATTGCTTAATCTTACAACAATTGGAAGAGAGAGACATAGCTATTATTCCTGTTTCACAATGAGGAAACTAGGGCTCAGATAGATTACATGACTTGCTCAAGGTCACGCAACTTGCAAGAGATAGAAATAGAATTCAAATACAGGTTTGCTGGATTTAAAATCATGTGCTATGTAACTATTAAGTTTTCTAGAATTAGCCTTTTTTGTAACTTTTTAAAATAAAATCATAAAGTAAAAAGGATCTAAAATGGAAAGTTTTTTTTTAACTTAAATATATTCAAGTATGTTAATAAAATGGAATACTATCAGGTTATTAAGATGGTGAGTGAATGGGCCACACCATTGCATGAAAATGTTTGTGTGCAATGCCATTTGTGAAAATCAGTGTAAGGGGGAGCTTGTAAAGCAATTGCAACTCTGCTGAAGTGCCAACTTCAAACTCTTTTTAATTATAATTATTTACTTATTGGTGCATTATAATTATATATAATAGTGGGATTCATCGTTGCATATTCACAATGCACATAACATAATTTGGTCAGTTTCATTCTTAATATACATTGGCAAAGACTACAGAATTTGAAAGGTGCAGATTGGAGTTTAGTACATTTCAGATTCTCTATTCCCCCTCCTGCAAATTACCTCCCAAATATGCAAATTTCTATAGAGGAATAAGAATTTTTTTTGAAAGTAAGCAAACGTGGACTAATTCTCATAGCAGTCCAGCTGTGTAAACTTCTTTTTTTAAATTTTTATTCGATAAACATGGTCTTACAACTAGGAGGGATTCATTGTCAAACAATCAAGAACAAAAGTGTAATGACAATCAAGAACAAAAGTGTAACTTCTTGGGGCTGGAGCGGTGGCTCAGTGGATACGGTGCTTGCCTGGCATGCTCAAGTACACTGGTTCAAACCCCAGCACCCACGTACACAACTAAGTGTCAGAAAAACAAAAGCCATGTCAAAAACTCAATAAAAATTGATTCTCTCTTTCTCTCTCACTGTCCTTCTCTCTTTAAAAAAAAAAGTGTAACTTCTTAACTCGCCTGCGTAAGATCAGATTGAATTAAAAATCTCTCCCCAACTCTCAGTCCTTTATATTCAGTTTATCTTTCAGTAAGCTGGACTCATTGACTCAGAACTTGGAGATAAGTTTCCTCTCCCCAGAAGCTCTTAAACATTTTGGGTAACTAAATGAAATGAAAATGCATATATGCACATGTGAACATACATATAATTCTTGTATACTAATTCAGTGGACCTCTGGGCCCCTGGGCAGGTGAAGGACCTACTAAGAAAAGTCCTTATGAAGCCCTGGCTTAGATGGTTGGAATGAAATTGCAGTGAACTTGATACAGTCTGAATCTGAGGCCAAGAAAACAGAAATGTGCATCCTAGTGGACTCTACTGTTGATGCGAGACCTTGCAAGTTTTACAAAGGAACTTCATGACTGTTTCAAGTTCACAGACATGTTCTAGGCTGCACAGAGCAAAAGATATAGTGATTTTAATCTGCAGATTCTGGGGCCAGCTTCTGGGGTTCAGGTGTCAGCTTTGTTATTTATTACCTGTATAAACTTGGGCACATTACTTAATTTTTCTCAGCCTCTATCTCTTATCCTGTAATGTGGAGGTGACAATACTGAGGATGATGATGGAGGACGTGGGTAACTCTGTGGGTGGCTGTGAAAATTCAATGACAGGTGTTGTGCAAGCACTAAGCACAGTGCCCAGCACAGAAAAAAACTCTAAGTAGATGATAGCACATTTCCTGTGATAGCTAGTAATGAGCAGAATTGCACTTGTGTTTCACATCATTCATCAATTCCAAGTTCATTTCTCCTTTTAATCTACTATAAAATATAATGCATTCACTCATGATGTTCTATTATCTGTATCTATATCTATCTATATATATACATATATATATGATCTATCTATATATACATATATATATATGTATATAGATATTGCTATATATTTTTCTTTTTCCCCTTTCACATAGGCTGGGCATCTTTTCAGGAAATTAGTAAACTGACCAAGACTTCTTCCTGTCAATATGTCTTATTTAATAGCAATGTTAAAAGATTTTTCTTAAGACACATTTGTAAGTCACGGGCTTCACTGTATTCCTATCTGGGATAAAGCTTGCTAATAATTTATATAAAATTGCTGATAATTCATCTGTTTCATCTCTGTCACATACCCCTGGATCTCTGTGGGGCCTCTTTCCCTGATCCTCACAGGATCTACACAGTGGCTTCCCTCATAACTTCCTCCACTTCCCGCATCCCCACCTCAATCTTCCTCCCATCCCCACCAAACCAGCAGTTGCTCAACTGTCACCTCTCAGGTTCACACCCTTTTATTGTACTTGGTTTGTAATGAATTGGAGTGATTATTAGACTCATGACAGCTTTCTCTGCCAAACTATAACCAACAAGAGAGCAGGGCCTGGAGGTCATATGCCCACTCCTGAGTTTCACTTCTGGCTGAAAAACCAAACACCAGTTTGGCTTGGGCACTGACTCTGCCAGGCCTCTCAGCAGCACCTGATCCTGTTCTCCTAGATATTTCCAGGTAGGTAGCATTTTTTCACTTTAGGTCCCAAGGAAGAAGAGGGTCAGAGGGGATGAATAACTTGCCTCCTATTACAGGGTAGGTGAATAACAGAGGATTCTCAAAATTCCTTCAGGCCCAGGAACCCACTCAGGCAGTGAAAGGCAAGAGAGTCTGAGAACCCCTGGAGGACCGGAAGCTGGATTCATGGAGTTCTCACCCCAGAGAGCAGCAGCCAGCCTGCTAGTCCATTAGAAGAGCAATCACTGGAAATCAAGTCCTCCTGACTAATGAGGTGCTTGCAATTCAGATGTCACCTATAATCTCATTCCTCCTGGCCTATGTGGATCAAAATTCCAAGGTACTGAGAAACGATTTTTATTTTATCTCAGAGAAATCTAAACACTTGAATGCTAAAAGAGAGAGTCTTATCATTGAGGAGAAGGTTTAAAAGAGTTTCAGTATTAATTTGCTAATGATTTTTGAAATCGGCAGATCTTGCTGGAGCAGATGTGCCACAAGTGGATGGTTTCCAATGTCCTGTTAAAATCTGGGATGCCTCAGAGGCTATAAAAATAAAATTCTGAACACAATTTCATTCTGGCAAAGACTGGGGAACCATTCCGGATTGGACCAAAATATCTAATTGGCTCAAGCACAGAGGATCAATGTTGTTCTCCAATTGGTGAACTTTGTATGTGCAGATTTAATGGAATCACGGGATTGTCATTAGTCATAATTATAGGAATAGTTTCTTCTGTTTTTGTCTATTTGCTGAGGCAGTTGCCTGGGATGGCTTTGGAATAACTTGTTCCCGAGGCTGGAAAGAAAGGACTCTGAAAAGAAAGTTTCCTAACTCAAATCATCTATTTACTCCTCTAGATGAACAAGTTGCTTTTAGAATTATTCATTTCAAAGGATTTTCCCCCCTTTTCCCTCAAACGAAGGCTGTTTGGCCCCACTGGGAGCTGAGAAAGCAAGCAGTCCATTTACTGGATGGGAATCAACCTCGACGCTGGTGGAGGGACACCAAACCCAAGGAGGGCACAACAGTGACGAGTGGGACCCAACACAGACCCGTTCCCCTGGGAAGAAAGGGAATAAGAACCTAGTGCTCACCCACCTGGCTCTTGCATGGTGACTCATTTGCTTTTTCCCAGCTGTGAAGTTTTAATGTGAGGCTACATTGAAGATCCCTAATCCAATTATAAACTACTCCAAAATCTGCAACTCTTTGAGTGCTAATGTGACACAAGTGGAAAATTGCACATCTGAACTGTGATGGTTCAATGTACGCAAACTTTGCATTATGCATAAAATCTTTAAAAATATTACATGAAATTAACATGAGCTATGTGTAGAAAGTATATAGAAAACATAAATAAATTTCATGTTTAGAGTTGGAGGAAAACATGGGGTAGTAAAACTTGTTTTTGGAATCCCCTCACCCTGTTCCACAACTTCAAGTCTTCATCACTCTCCTCTGTAGCTTTTCCAGATAATACTCCATCCTTGCCTCCAAACACCTAAGACCTGGATGCTCAGTGCCCTTTTACCTCCTCCAGCTGCATCCTTCACAACCTTCACCTCCATTCTTGCTCTGGAAGGACTTGCCTAGCCTTTCCCTCATCAACCCTGTTCTCTTTCCCAGTACCGAGCAGCCCACCAGTCTGTGCTGGCAGGGTAGACTGCTCATGAGTTATTGCTTCATCTCTTGGGTAACCTGTTTGCTTTTGTGCAGGAACCTTCTAGAGCCAGTGCCTGTGAGAGGGAGAGTTCTAGAAATTAGCCTGGGGAATGAGGAACAACAGGGAAAGAATTTCTCCCTCTAGTCCAAACTTGACCAGTCATGTCTTGTCCAGACAGGCTTTGCTCTGGAGTCCCATCTGCCTCCGGAAGTAGAAGTGAAGGTGAGGTGTCACCACTGACTTGGCCTGAAATTGATATGGCTTGAATTTGATATGGACTGCGGAAGAGAGGGGATGTTCTTACTGCACTCCTGTTACTCAAGCAAAACTTAATCAGCTACATCCTCGGGGTTATGATTCCACTGGCTTTCCTCCTGCGGGCTCAGAGATGGGGAGCGTGATGACAGAACGATGACAAGGGGACAGGAAACCTTCACTCTGCCTTCCCCATAACCACTGCCTGTGGATGGAGGCTTGCTATGGTTACTTAACTGACATGGTGTTTCAGACTCATTTAGAGTGGGGATTGACATGATCTAGAGTCAGCCTGCTGGGTTTCTTTGTGATCATCTAAAAATAAGCAAACCCCAAAGGATCCATTCCTTCTTCCCATTAATTTGAAGGAAGGCAGATGGTGCCCAATAACCTGATTTGAATTGCCAATAAAGCTTGTCATCTTTATGCTAAACACTTGCCGTAAAATTTTAGCGGATGGTTCAGGTGGTGCAAAATGAGCTCCAAGAAAAGTTGTTCTGGGCTGGTGGGGTGGGAGAGCAGCAGAAAGGAGAAGCCCGTCTGTCTCCACCCTACCTCCCAGAGAAAGGGAATTTCAAGGGATGGGAGAGGCCAGGGCATCCAGGAAGAACAGAATGTGACAGAAAGGGGTGAGCTGGCAGGAAAGTGGTGTGTTCCAAGAAGCTTGGAACAAGTTGTACATTTTGGGGCACCAGCCATGTCTCAGCTATTGCCATCTCCCTACCACCGCTTGGTGTTTGGTAGTTTGTCAATAAATTCTTGCTAAATGAGCAATGCAAACCCTTGATAGATGAAAGGATAATACTAAAGAATAAACTACATCCAACAGAGGGAAAGGAGATGACCTCCCACAAAGATTCGTAGAGATGAAAGAAAGTCCCAGGCCTGGGTCCTTGGCTCTGATGTAACATCACTGAAGAAAGTCGTGTAAATCAATGATGGAGAAGGTTGGGTACCATATTGCTTTAGAGACTTGCTTTTCCCCCCTGAGACTAGAATCCACAAAGCCAGGCCACCTAGTGCTGCTTTCGCAAGCATCACCAAGCATGTGAGGGTTTATTGACTCTTCTAACTCAAAATGGTTAGTACTGTTCATTTTTTAAAATGTCAAAATTAAGTGGTGAAACTGGAAGATCAATAATGTTTTTCAACCTCAAAATTCTGCGATGTATTTCACGATGCTTATGAAGGGCCAAGTTTTGTTGTTCTGTTTTTCTTTGTTTGGGCTTTTATTTTCTTGTTCATTGTGTTGTTAGTACAGAATGTCCAGTCTCCAACCACAGTTGGGGGTATGGAATTCCCTGAAGAGTCATTACCCCTAGAGAAGAATAAACTGGGGCAGGGACATTCCTTCTTCAGGAATCGGGTATCTTATTCTTTTGTGCTGAACTGCAATACATTTTTCCTGTTCACTATCCATTCCTCCTATTCCTTTTACCTCTCTCCTTTGGAGAACCCCCTCTCCTCCATTCTTGATGCAAGTGATGATGGCAGATGACCCTTTCCCTCAGAGGTAGATACTTGACTGATGTCTAGGCAATCCGAGTATTCTGCACCCTTTGGCCATAGTGTTTGGTGTGATGATGAGAACTGAACTCTGAACAGCCTAATGAAGACCAGTTTCAGGTTTTTGCCAAAACAATTGAGAATGAGACTCACTCATCAAATTACACAAATACCAGCTTAATATCGTGCACAGCCATCAGCTCTTGAGGGGAGCCTGGATCTGAGGATGAAGCCAATATAGACTGAGCAGACTGAAAAATAGAGATGAATTTTTGTTGCTAAACAGCCTATGTTGACCAGCTTTTTGTTGCTGTGGCCAAAATATTCCACAAGAACAACTTGGAGGAATAAAAGTTTATTTTGGTTCATGGTTTCAGAGGTTCAGTCCATGGTAGGCTACTCCATTGCTCTGGACCCAAGATGGGGTAGAATATCATGGCAAAAAGACATGGTGGAGGAAAATTTGTGGTAGCCAGGAAGCAGAGAAATAGAGGACACAAGGAGCCAGGGCAAGATATAAAATCCCCAAGGGCATACTGCTGGTGACCCACTTCCTCCAATCACACCCCACCTCCCTACAGTTACCACCAACTAATCCATTAGTCTATTCAAATTATTAATCTATCAAATCAATCGATCCACTGATTAGGTTACAGTTGTTGTAATCTAGTCATTGTAACCTCTGAACATGCCTCAAACAGGGGTTTAACTTCTTATCTAAAACAAAACATTGCCTGAAGATAGATTTGCCCCTGGACTTTTCTGTCAGATGAAGCAATGAATTCCTTCTTCTGCTTAAGTTGTTTTTGAAATGTCCCAGCACAGCCACCTTGGTACTCAGGGTGATAATAAGCAAGGACAGTGAGTAACAGCACATACACCCAGCAGGCTAAGGAGACAGGGCTTTGGCAACACTACTTCGTTACGGCTAAATGACACCTGATCAGTTTATGCCTGCCCTCTTATGGTGGTGGCATAGAAGAGCACAGGTTTGGTGATACAGCATCCTTAAGCAGCTGATGTCAGTCATCCAAGATTTTCAGGGATTCAGATTCTAGGACCATACCCTGATCTACTACTCAGAATCTTGGTCTATTACTCAGAATTTTCTTTCTTAAAAGATTCCCAGAGTACATATAAAAGTTGAAATCCATTGTCATAGATATGAAATCTCCAACTTTGAAATTAGAAGGTGTGTTAGTCAGTTTTTCACCACTGTGACCAAAATACTCAATAAAAACAATGTAGAGGAGGAAAAATTATTTCTGGCTCACGGTTTTAGAGGTTCAGTCCATTGTGGGCCAACTCCATTGCTCTGACCCAGTGTGAGGCAGGGCATCATAGTGGAAGGGCTCGGCAGAGGAGTGCTACTCCACAGATAGCAGCATATTCATTTTTTAAGCATATTATTATTAAGAATATGGAGCTGATAATGTCCCATGTGGTTGTGAGAATAAATGAGATAATGTACACATATAATATACTTAACCCAGTGTTATTTTATATAAGACATTTTCAGTAGCTATCGTTATTATTAAAATCTAAAACTTTAAAGAAGGAAGCACACCCAAGAAAACCCAAAAGGAACAGATACACACGATCTTTGAATTATGGCCCTGCTGAGAGTGACAGCAGAGCATGCACAGACGTGGTGGTTATAACTGAAGACCTAGAGCTAGAATGCCTGGATCCAATTCTGGTTCTGACATTTATTAGCTATACAAATGTGTGCCTCAGCTTTCTCATCTGTAAAATAGGATTGATTTTGGTACTTAACTCAGCTTTCTTTGGTAATGAATAGGATGCAAATGCAAAGGACATAAATGATACTAGTTTCTTGACCATTTCTCTCTTTTCCAATTACATTAATGCTTTCCCTTTGTGCTCCCCTCCCCCGACACACGTAGTGTTATTCCTCTGAAGTACTCTTCACTGGCCCCTGCCTTGGTATTAAATAAAGAAATTAGATTCAGAGAGAGGGCCTCCCACTCCTAGCGTTAGACTTAAGCTGAACCCCCTGGGAGGGTGGCAGGCAGTGGGGTGGAGGAGGGGTCTGCTGTGAGCTATGGGGCCTTCTTGTGTTGATAGCCTGTGTGCTTGGAGAAATGTCTGAAACTTCAAGTTGACATTTTCAAAGTTCTAAAGCCCTGAGCATATTCTACTTAACATAGCCCCCAGGAAACCTCAGGGCCCCATGTATTAAGCAAATTAAAAAAAAAAATCTGCCATTTTGGGCTGTGAGTCATGCCGATGGATGGAGAACTCTGGCGCTGCCTGCTAGATCTGTGTAGGCGCTGAACACTGGGGGATCTGTTCAATACAACTTTTCAAGTGACAAAAGTGAGGGAAATTTAGTTAGCCACAAAAATGAGAAAAATAACTGCAGGAACCAAAAGACCGCGTCTGGCAATGTCGCAGACGTACTTGGGAGAGTTTGAGGGAGCGTCTAGACCCAAAATACAAGCTCAACCTCATCTTCCTCATCTGCTAAGTTAGAAGATGATCTTTACTGTTGCCTTCAGCCTTGATTATTTATGATTCCTGCATTCTGGATTCTATAATGTTAGGCAAAATCATTACTCCTAGCAAGTCTCTCTATCTGCTCTGAATTCCCATCAGTGGGGGCAATACGGGTGACATCTGCAGTTGAAACCAGGCCATGTTGTCGAGCAGCTGGCAAATCCAAGAGCTTCTCTTCTCACTGCAATGGGTGCAGGGTTGCATATTAATTTACAATTACTCATAAAATAGACGGCAGAGGCTTTTCTTTTGTCAACACTTGGACATACAAATTAGGTAATATCGAATGGGCAATGAATATTTCATTTCCACCTTGCATCATGGTGCCAATCATCTTAAATGAGACTAGATTAATATCAGAAGTGACTCACACATGGTGAGGTATCCAAGTCTGGCCCCCTCAGACTTCATTCTATCTTGGCCTCAATTTGCCTAGTGAATTTTGTTATTGACCACGCAAAAGCAGAGCAGAACTACATGGCCTATGTCAAGTTTATGCCATGCATAAAACTTCAGGGGTTCAAAGTGATCTTTTATTCTGACAATATGGCAGAACCAACTTGTAGAAAGGCTGAATAAAAAATAGAAATAGAATTTTTAAAAATACTCTGGCTTGAAAGAAAGAAAAATCCCCAGGTGCAAGAAATAAAGAGCAAAATCAAAGTGGGTCAGTAATGGAGAGGTGGCGTTGCAGCACAAATTGGGACCCAGATATTGGCCCTGAGAGCTGAAGGTTGGGGATTTATCATCCACTGGGGTACAGGAGATAGGGTCTCGAGCACTTGCCGAGGAGGGAAACTGAAACCAACCTTCAGTATAAAGCCACAAGCCTTGGAAAATTATACTGTCCATAGAAAGGGATCTTAAAAACCTGCACATTTGAATCCAGAAAAGAAGCAAGGAAATTGCTACCTATCTAGGACCCTGGCTAAAAAGAAGAAAAAAAGCATTGTCCAAGAGATCAAAACCCCATGCCCATGCTATATCTGGGTGTGATGGCCTAATGCACACTTCTGCTAAGTTAGCACAAACTGCTCAGGCCGTGGGACCCTAGGATGGAATTGAACCGACCATACAGCTGGATTATTGGGACATTTTTACAGCTCAAGGTACAAAACTTGCACAAAGAAATCCAACACCTAGAGGAAGAGTTAGCAAGTACAGCTAACTCTGCTGCCCTTAGTTAGCCTCCTAAGGTCTGAAATAATGGAACTATCATTAAGAGACTATTAAATAAGAATATTTGAAGTTTTTAAAGACCTAAGAGAGGGAGTGATATGATAAAAGAATCAGAAGATATGAAATAAATATATAAATATAATCCATACATAAGTTGGCCAACGGCCCCATTGCCTCCGCACTGAGGGATTTTTCCATGACTCAAGAGTTTCAGGTCTGAAGTAGGGAGAATCCTGGGCAAACCAGGATGATTGGTCACTCTCCTTCAACTGAGTAATTGGAGAGATTTTAATAAAGGTGATATTTACAATATGTGTTCATGCTTTGGGGAAGCCAGTAAGAAATGATGCAGGACCCTGGACCCAACCATAATGAGAAGCTGTTACCTCTCTACGTCTGAAAGGACAGGAGGGAGAGGTTACTGAAATCTAGAGAAATAAGCTCAGTAGAGTGCTGGCTAAGGGGAGGTTTTAGTTGAGAGAAACTGGAAAGCATACCAATTTATTTCCTTTTACCTTCCCTCTGAATTTACATCAAGGCTTCCCATTAGGTAAATTGAGTTGAAAGTCAGTGGGCAAGAGAGTCCATTCTCCTTATCCATACAGCTCGGCCTCCTGGCTGGGTGAGGTAGTGCACACCTGTAATCCCAGCAACTCAGGAGGCTGAGGCACGAGGGTCCAAGTTCAAAACCAGTCTTGGCAACTTAGGGAGGCCCTAAGCAACTTAGTGAGATCCTGTCTCAAAATAAAAAATAAAAAGAGCTTGGGATGTGGCTCAGTGGTTAAGCACTTCTGGGTTCAATCCGTGGTACAAAAGAAAGAAAGAAAGAAAGAAAGGCAAGCTCAATCTCCTGAATTCAGGGGAGTGCATATGAATCTTGAGGGAAAACACAAAATAACTAGATCATCTGTACTTGTAAGTCAAAGCTGGTTGTACAATACCTAATTTGGAGATAAAGAAAAATACCAGGCTGAAGATTAGCAGCCCTCATGAGTGACACCCTCTGTTGCTCACATCTGTGACAGTGACAAAGTTTCTTTCTTTATATTAAACTTTGTATTTATTAACTGGTCCTGAAATTATGCTAGAACCAAATTTTCAAACTGGAGGCCCCACAGATCAGATTCCGTCAATGTAGGTTGGTTGGTCAAAACAATGTTTTGAAATGAATCCAGATCACTTTAGAACATTGGACAGGTTAGGAAAATCTGAATTTCTTGATTTCTTTGTGATTCCGTGTGGCAATGACCGCCTAATGAATGCATTTAGATGGAGCCCTCACCCACACAGTTCCATAGAATCCCATCTGACCCACCTCACTCATGTAGATCATCTTCCTGCTCCCCATTGGAATTTGCAACCCTGGAAGGAACTCTTTTAGCTCTCACCTTCAACAGTCTGTGAGATTTAAGGCATGGACGTTGCTGTGCTTTCTCTGAGTAGGAATATAGACTTTTGAATTTTCTAATGGAGGTGGATGGTGAAGTTGGCAGGTGGCTAATTTTTCACATCTTTCTCTATGTGACCAACGCAGCACATACGCCGTTTTATGAAGCATATGGTTTTCCGGGTGCATAACTACACTTTGTTGATTTTTTTCTCTTTTTCCTAAGTTCTCCAAGAGCCCTGTAGAATAAACACAAGCTGCCACTTGGAAAACAATTCTGGAAGAAAAAAGAAAAACCCAACCAGGAAGAAAAAAAGTGAGGGGTTCTTACAAGCTGCCAAGTGACCTGTATTTTGGGTACAGATTTCTACAGTACATGAAGACTCCAACCCTTCCATTGCATGGTATAGAACAAGCACAGATGTGAACAGCTCCCCAGTGGGGCCGTCTTGGCTCTCCAGGTTTATGAAGGGAAATGGGGCAAAAAAACAAACAAACAAACAAAAAAAGGCAAACTCAGCCTCTTCAGAGCTTTGGTTGGAAACAAGTGGAAACACTGGACTGGGTGATCAGCCCTGGGTTTTCCATCTCCTGACAACAGTCATGGCAAAAGGTGACAGCAAGAAAGAGAATCTTTCCCAGACTCAGCAAAAGATAAATCTGAAAAATAACTTTTCTTTGAAGACCAGCCCTGCACAAGAGATGGTAACAGTGTGCTTGCCAAGCCAGGGACCTTGAGGTAGGCATTAATAAGAATCACACTAACTTTCCCTGAGGGATCAAGAAACCGGAGCCATCTCGCCAAAATTTTGTGCAGAGACTGCCTGCCTGGCTCCAAGAGGGATTTTCCCTTCAGCCGATCCCTCAGGGGTTACCCTCTACCCTGTTCCAGCGACTACTGGAGAGTGATTCAGCCAAAAGATTAAAGTGTTGAGAGAGGAGTTCCTACCTCCTTTGGTAGAAAAAGCAAAGACTGTGGTGTTGGATATAAATTGCTAAAATATATTAATTTTTCCCTGGACAAGACTGGCGCCAGTTAATTACCTTTGCCTCCCGAAAAGACAAATGTGTTTTGAGCCCTGTGGGTTGGATGGGCACCTGACAAAACTGCTAAAGAGGGTAGCTTGTCTGTGTGGCTCCTGTTCCATGACATTATCTCCTGTTCCCTTGCTGGGGCTCATCATTCGCTGTTGTTGTCACTTCCTGCATACTGGGCACTTCCTGTTTGATTTAGGAACCTGCCTTACCTCCTTGCCCATCTGATCCTCAGCTCTACCAAAGTTTTCTTCTCTTCAATGCCACCATACCATTAAGGGTAATTTAATGTCCAAGCAGGGACGCTCAGAGGATAAAAGAGGCTGTTAACAATTGTCTCAGTTCGTTTGGGCTGCTATAACAAAACACCAGAGACTGGGTGGCTTATAAATAATAAACATTGGTGATTCATAGTTTGGGAGGCTGAAAGTCTGAGATCAAGGCGCTGGCAGATTCAGTATCTGGTGAGAGCTTATTTCCTGATTCATAGAAGATCCTGCCTTGCTGTGTCCTCCCATGGTGGAAGTGGCAAACAAGTCACTTTTGCCATTTATAAGAGGGCAAGTCCTGTCTGTTCATGAAGTCTCTGTCCTAATCACCTCCCAGCTGCTGACACTGTCCTCTTGAGGGACAGAATTCCAGCATGTAAGTTTCATAAGGACAAAAATTTTCAGACCATAACAATAATTGTACCTACATGATGCTTTACCCACTCATTCCAGAGAATATATTTCTACAGGGATATTCTAATGATATTTTGTCTTGTCCCAAGGAGAGACTCTAAAAAGGGTCTTGAACCAAAAAAATAAAAAAGAAAATAAAATAAAAAGATTGCAGATTGTGATACACCAACAGAGCAAAAGGCTAGCTCAACAATTTGGGGAGGGTTTTTGTAGCAGATAAATCACACAAAGTGCGTGGCTAGGGAGTCCCACTTAGAAATCAATAAATCTGACACCTGCCACTAGAAACTTTTAATGTACTCTGGAAAGTCAAAACCAACAGGGATGAAAAAGTGCTTTAGAAAGGTTTAGAGAAAAAGTGATGTGTGCTACCTTTTAATTAAAACATATTTTAACCTCTGTCCTCCATACTCTCCAACAAAGAAACCCAAACTCTGAACTGCTTGCTATTGGCAGAGGCGGTGTGCTAGTCAGTTTTCCATCGCTATTAAAAAGTAACTGGGATAACTCAATGTTTAAAAAGGAAAGATTTATTTTGGCTCACAGTTTTAGAGGTTTTGGTCCCTGGCCTGTTGGCCCAGCTGCTTTTCAGCCTGTGGTGGGAGCACATGCCAGAAGATGCCACGTCTCATGGGAGCAGGGATGCAGAGAAAAGAAGACGCTGGGTCCCCATGTCCTCTTCCCCTGCTGCCACCAAGGACCTAACTTCCTCCCACTTGGTCCCACCTTCTAAAGACTCCACCACCTCCCAATAGGGCCACAGGCTGGAGACCAAACCTTCAGTACCTGGGTGGGTGGGGGCATTCACGATCCAAAATACGGCTGCTAGGAACTCGCATTCGGTGGGTGGACAAAAGGAAGGGAATACACCAAAAAATAACAAGAATTGTTAATAAGCACTAAGAATGGAAAAACTAAGGGCAGAGGCAAATATCCAAGGAGGAATGGCTAAGGAGAGCCCCTCGGAGGACCCGGGATATGTGTGAGATATGAAGTATGAGAGTGACCCAGCCATGTGAGGGCCAGGGACAGGGACAGGGGACAGACAAAGTGGACAACATGTGCAAAAGCCTGAATTACTGGAATGTGCTTGAGTCCTGAAAGAAGCTGAGGTTCCTGGAGTATGGGAAGGGAAGGACAATGTGGAACAAGATAAATAGGAGAGGTGGGCTGGGACCTCGAAGACTTCTGCGTAGACTAGATTGTATTCTAAGCGCTATGAGAATCCTTGGAAGTTTGTAAGATATATACATAGGCTAAAATGTTCAAATCTTAAATGTGCCTTTCAGAGTAAGAAGTACACACACCCTATAAAAAAATTTCTCACATCATAGCACAGAATTTTCCCATCTGCCCAGAAAGTTCCCTCTTGTATCCTTCCAGTGACCACTCCCAAGATGACTACTCTTCCGATTTCTGTCCCATGTATGTTTTGCTTGTTCTTAACTCCACACACATAAAATCATGCAGTCTGTATTGTTTTATGCCTGGCTTTCACTCAACGTAATGTTTTTGAGGTTCCTCTAAATTGCTGACTGCTTTGTATTGCTAAGCAACATCCTGTTGTATAAGTTTACCAAAAGTGACTTTTCTATTTTCCTATTGAAGGAACACCCCCCTAGTTTTTGGCTATGATAAATAAAACTGCTACGAATATTTCCATAGCAAATCTTTTTGAAACCATGAGCTGGCACTGTCTTGGGTAAAAAAACTATGAGTGATAGTGGTTATTATTATTAGTGGTAAGAATATTATTAGTTCCTTTTATGTTTTGAATTAATACACTTTATTAACAGATAGTTTATATACAATAAAACTCACTAATTTTAAGTACATTATTTGATGATTTTTTTTAAAAGAGTGAAGGACAGTGAGAGAGAGAAAGAGAAAGAGGGAAGCGATTTCTATTTAGTTTAGTTTTTCATGTGACTTTCATTCCTCTGACACTTTGTTGTGTACATGGTGCTGGAGTTTGAACTCAAGTACTCATGCATGCCACTGCCCCTTGATGAGTTTTTTTCCTAAAGACGGAGGGACACAGAGAGAGAGAGAGAGAATCAGTTTTATTCAGTTTTTCATATGACTTTCATTGCTCGGACACTTAATTGCCTATGTGGTGCTGGGGTTCGAGCCTGCATCCTCATGCATGCCAGGCAAGCGCCACAACTGCTGAGACACTGCTCCAGCCCCTATTTGATGAGTTTGACAAATATACACAATGTGTGAGCACCACCATGATCCTAATAGAGGACTCTGACATTATCCCCAAATACCCTCTTCCTCTTTGAAGTCAATGCCCTTCCCCATCCATTGCCCTTGGTAATCATTGATCTGCTTTCTATCACTACACTTTTGCCTTTCTATGCTTTTGGCTATGAATGGAATCATGTTATATAATCTTGTATATCTACTTTCACTTATCACCATGCTGTTGTGATTAATCCATCCTGATACATACGTCACTACTTCAGTCTTTTATATTGCTGAGTAATATTCCATTGTATGTCCATGCCACCATTTGTTTACACGTTAATCAATTGATGAACACCTGATTCATTTGCATTTGGGGACTATTATGAAAAAAATGTCTATAAACATTTAAAATGTAAGCCTTAAGAACACAGTTGCTAGGTTATATGGTAAGGATCTGCTAAAAGTGAAAAAGTGACCCTAAACTAGCTGTTTTATTTTGCATTTCCACCAGTAATGCATGAGCAGTAGTGACATTAAATCCTGCCTTTTCATTTTAGCCATTCTAATTGGTGTTTAGTAGAATGTCATTTAGTCTGGGAGTTTGATATTTTGATTACGATGTGTCTAGACATCAATCTCTTTGAATTTGTACTACTTAGATTTTATTAAATGTCTTAGATGTGTAGTTGAATATTTTTTCATCAAATTTTGGTAGTTTTGGACATGATTTCTTCTGATATTCTCTCTGCATCTTTCCCACCCTACACCCCCACTTATGGGACTCCTGTTACGCACTTTTAGGTATGCTTGACGATGTTCCATGGTCTCTGAAACTCTAATGATCTTCCCCCATTCTTTTTCTTTCTAGTCTTCATATTGGGTAATTTTAATCAATCTATCTTCTCATGTGCTAATTCTTCCTTTGGCCAATTCAAATATGCTATTGAACCCCTCTAATAACCTTTCATTTCAATTATTGTATTTTCCAACCCAAGACTTTATAATTTTTATTATAATTTCTGTGTCTATTGATATCATTTAGTGAAATATTGTTCTCATAATTTCCTTTAGTTTTTTAATCATAGTATATTTCTATTTTTGGAAAATGTTTAAAATAGCTGGGTGCGATGGCACACATCTATAATCCCAGTGGCTGTGGAGGCTGGGACAGGACAGCAAGTTTGTAGTTAGCTTCAGTAATTAAGCAAGGCCTTCAGCAATTTAGTGAGACCCTGTCTCAAAATAAAACAAGAAAAAGGATGAGTATATCGCTCAGTGGTAAAGTGCCCTTGGGTTCAATTCCCCAGTTAAAAAAATTAAAGTAACTGATTTAACTTTTTGTTTAGTAGATATAATGTCTGTGTTTTCCTAGAGACAGTTTCTGTTCTTTGCTTCCTCCTTACATGAGTTATATTTTCTTGTTTCTTAACATATCTCATAATCTTTTTGTTGAACACAGGTATTTTAGATATTCTAACGTGGGACTGGAAATCAGATCCTCTTGTTGCCCAGAGTGTGTTGTAGTAATTGTATGCTTAGTGACTTTTGTTTTTTTTTTTTACCTAATTCTGTATTCTTTTTTGATAGTGCCCACTTACAACATGCCCAGTTGTTTAATAAAAATATTGTCTTAAATCGCTAGACCCAGTACATTGTCCAGTCTTTCCAAGTGGTCTTTGTGATGGTTATTTTTGTCTATCAACATGATTGGATTGAGGGATGTCTAGAAAATGGTAATTCAGGTTCCTGGGTGTGTTCTTGAGGGTGTTTCTATGGAAAATTGGCATGTGGTCAGTGAACTGAGTGAAGAAGTTTGTACCTTGCTTGTAGGTGCTCTATCCAACAGGTTGGGGACCCATATGGAATGAAGAAGTGGAAGAAGGGTGAAGCTCACAGGCACACACACGTGTGCTTTCTGCTGCTGTTGCTTGTGCACATCAGACTTCAGATTCTTCAGCTTCTGAATGTGTACTTTGCACTAGAAGCTGTACAGGGAACTTCCAGGCCTTCTGCTTCAGACCACAGCAGCATCATTGGCCTCTCTTGCTGTGAGGCTTCTAGCCTCTTAGACAGAAAAGCTATCAGTTTTCCCTGCTTTCCAGCCCATGGATGGCCATTGTTGGATTATTTAGCCCCTGAATGTATAACTCAATCTAGTAAATCTCTCTCTACATATTTATCTCTATCTCTATAGAATTGGTTTTATTCCTCTGCAGAGCCCTGAGTGATATGGTCTCTATAGGAATGCTGGAGTGTGCCTTGAACACTCAGCCAGGAATTTGGCAACTCTCACTCAATCCTAAATTCTTGCATGCCCAGGGCATCATGGTTAGTGAGAGGTGACAGCTGAAGATCTTCTCAGATCTTTCCTTGCACACAGCCTGGTGAATGTGCATGGTATTTTATTTTTTTAAATTATTTATTATTTATTATTTTTTATTTTTTTTTATTTTTTATTTTTGAACAACCATATAAGTTTTTAACAAAATAATATAAAATGTGTATAGTTTCTGGATACTAGATTTACCAGTGTCCCCCCCAATTACCCACCCGTATCCCTCCCTTCCCTTACCCACAATATCTCTAAAAATGTATTAGGCTGTACAACATTACACCTTATCTGGATTTAACACATGATAATGGACCACCTTTCTGAATGGCCAGGGTCTAGTTCCAACCTCCACAGATGAGTGGAGACATTCAACCCTTGGATCTCTGGGTTAAGCTGATATTACTAAGCATAATTTCTTCCATACCCAACCGTTTACCTTCAAAGGCTACAATATCATTGTTTCTAATTGCTGTGTAAAATTCCATGGTATATATGTACCACAATTTTTGGATCCATTCATCCAATGAGGGACATCTGGGTTGTTTCCATAGTCTACCAATAGTAAATTGAGCTGCTATGAACATAGGCATTGCTGTGTCACTATAATGTGCTGATTCTAAATCCCCTGGAAAGATACCCAGGATTGGAATAGCAGGGTCGTATGGTGGGCTCATCCCTAGTTTTTTGAGGATTCTCCCCACTGCTTTCCAGAGGGGCTGTACCAGTCTGCAGCTCCACCAACAGTGTGTTAGTGTGCCTATCTCTCCACAGCCCCTCCAGCATCTATTATTGTTTATTTTCTTCATCTTTGCCATTCTGACTGGCATAAGGTGTTATCTTAATGTGGTTTTCATTTGCATTTCTCTGATTACTAGTGATTTAGAGCACTTTCTCACGTATTCATTGGGTTGATCAATGTCCTCTGTTGAGAGTTTCTATTTAGCTCTTTGGCCCATTTATTAATTGGATTGTTTGTGTTTTTGTAGTTGAGATTTTTGAGGATTTTGTAGATTCTGGATATGAGACCCCTGTCAGAGGAATCATAGCCCATGATTCTCTCCATTTCCGTAGGAAACCTCTTGACTCTTTTGATTGTTTCCTTGGCAGTACAAAAGCTTTTTAGCTTTATGGCATTCCATTCACTGATTTTTTACTTTACTTCCTTCACTTTTGGAGACATGTTGAGAAAGTCTTTGCCTACTTCTATCAGTTGCAATGTAGCTGGTTTAATTCTTAGCTCCTTGATCCATTTTGATTTGATTCTCATGCAAGGAGAAAGATGTAGGTCTAATTTCAACTTTCTTCAAGTGGCTGACCAATTTGTCCAGCACCATTTGTTGAAGAGGCTGTCACTCCTCCATGTAATATTTTGCCCCCCTTTGTCAAAAATCAGATGTTTAAAGATTTGAGTGTTTGTTTCAGGGTCTTCTATTCTATTCTATTGGTCTTCTTTCCTATCTTGATACCAGTAAACATGCTGTCTTTGTTACTACGGCTCTATAGTATAGTTTTAAATCTGGTATGTCAAAACCACCTGTTTCATCTTTCTTGCTTAGTAGTTTTTTGGCAATTCTTGGTGTCTTATTGTTCCAAATGAATTTGAGAATTGCTTTTTTCTATGTCTGTAAAGAACGACATAGGTATCTTTATAGGGATATCATTAAGTCTATATAAAGCTTTCAGTAGAATGGCCATTTAGATTATATTAATTCTGCCTAACCAAGAGCATAGGACATCTTTCCATCTTCTTAGGTCGTCTTGGATTTCATTCTTCAATGACCGATAGTTTTCGTTGAAGAGATCTTTGATTTCCCTTGTAAGGTTAATTCCCTAGTATTTTATTTTTTTTCGAAGATATTTTAGAAGGGGCTGATTTCCTGACTTCTTCTTCAGTCCTGTTATTATTGGTGTATAGGGAAGCTATTGATTTATGCATGTTGATCTTGTATCCTGCCACTTTGCTAAATCTATTTATGAGTTCAAGCAGATTACTGATGGAGGCTTTTGGATCTTCCAGATACAGGATCATGTCATCAGCAAAAAGAGAGAGTTTGACTTCCTCTCTTCCTATTTTTATCCCTTTGATTTCTTTCTCTTGCCTAATTGCTCCAGCTAGGGTCTCAAGAATAATATTGAATAAAAGTGGTGAGAGTGGACAACCTTGTCTTGTTCCTGATTTTAGTGGAAATGTGCACGGTATTTTAGACACTCAGGAACAGGTCAGAGCATTTCAGAGCTCTATAGGCATCTCTTTACCCAGATTCTCCTGTTAAGACCTTTGGTTAGTCCTGTGTTTTCTCTGACTGTTATCTACTACCTCAGATGCTGTGAGCAGTTGCCTGTAACTGTTCTTGACAAACACCCTCAGGCTGGCACTGGATGAGTTCTGACTTGGGTTGAATAAATGCATCCTTTCGATTGCAATCTTTCAGGGAATCACCAGACGGGTCAAATGATGACAATTCTTTGGGGATGGGGCTCTGAAGGAGCTACAGCCCCATTCTGTCCCTTCCAGTGGCTTCCAGATTGCTGGTTTTCACTGTGATTTGTGGGTGTTAAGTTTTCAAGGATAGAAGTAAAGCTAGTGAGTGGGAAAGGGAGTGGATCAATTTAAAATGCCCCAAAGCACACCATTCTTGGTGAGATGTTTTTCTTGAATAAATATTTACCATGTTGACAGAATACTTTGGATGTTTTCCAGAATTCTGAAAAAATTGATTCTGCCATTTTTTGCAAGTTTTCAACATTGCTTTTATGAAAGAGAGGATTTTCAGGATGCTTAGTCTACCATTTTTCTAATTTGGTTTTAATTTACATTTCCCTGATGAATAATAATATTGAGCATCTTTTTATATGCTTATAAGTCATTCTAATAGATTGGTGAGATTTCTGCTTGAATTTATTTTCATTTTTTGAAATATTAGGTAATGTATTTTCTCATTAGCAAGCTTTTGGAATTCTTTATATATTTTAGACACAAATCTTCCATCAGATATATGTTTGGCCAATATTTTTTCCCAATTTATAGCATATATTTTCAGTTTTGTAATAGTATCTATAATAAAACAATTTTTATGAAGCCTGTTTCCAAGTATTTTATGCTCATCTTGTATGTCATCTCTGAGAAATCCTTTTCTAAACCAACATCAAAGGATTTTATCCAGAAGTCTTATAATTTTAGTCTTGTGTTTAGGTGCATTGTAAGTAGGCTTAGATCCATTTTGAGTTATTTTCTGCATATGGCATGAGGTAACTGTCAGGTTATTTTTGTGTATATATATCCACTGACTCTGATACCATTTGTTGAAAAAACTCTCTGGTTCTTCATAGAATTACCTTCACACCTGTGTCCAAAGCAATTTACCATATATTGTGGGTCTATTCCTGGATTCTCTACTCTGTCCAAAGTTATGCATGTCTTCCTTACACAAGTATCACACTGATTGTCACAGTGTTGAATACGTCTTGATATTATACAGTATGAGTTTTCCAATTACGTTCTTGTTTGGATAGGTGGCATATTTAATTTTTATAAGGAACTGCCTATAGTGTCCTTTTTACCCTCAGAAAGCAGTGTGTTAGAGTTCTAGTTGCTTCCAAAACTTGCCAATATTTGGGTTTGTCTGTCTTTTTTAATTTTAGCCATTCTAATGGGTATGAAAAGATATCATAATTTTAATTTGCTTTTCCTTAATAACTAATGATTTGGAGCCCTTTTTAATTTGCTTTTTGGCTTTTCATTTTTCTTTTTCTGTGAAGTATCTTTTATAAACCTTTTAAATTAGGGTTTTTTCTTTTAATTATTGATTTTTAAGGTTTTTACATTCTGGGTACAAGTACAAGAAATAACTATATTTCCTCCTGATCTAAAACTTGGTTTTTTTTTCCTTAATTGCATCTTCTGATGAACATTAACGTTTTAACTTTGAAGAATTCCATTTGATCTTCTTCCTTGGTCAGTGTTTTTCATTTTGTGATAAAAAAATATTGTTGTCTTTCCAAGGTTGTGAATTATTTTCTTTTTCTTCTAGATGCAGTGAAGTTTTTGTTTTTAAATTTGGATCTATGATTCACCTTGAATTACATTTTTTTGAACATTTAGGGGTTGGCTGGTTCCTTTCTGTCCTTTTCCAGGTATTTACCCAGTCTTTGCAGTACCAGTCCCTTTCTTTCTTTGAACAGCCCTGGTGCATCTTTGAAGCTCTTTAATCAGAGAAGCAAAGTGATGCCTTTGCCGATATGAGGACAACGGATCAGAGCAGGCAGGGAGATCAGTGAGAAGGTGACTGATGTGACAGTGGCAGTAGTGGAGATGGGGAGACAAGCACTGTCATCTGTGTGGATGGAGACTCATTTGTACTGCTCCTGCGTGCCTCCTACATCTATTCACCTCCCTGCTTTCAGCATGCATGGCCAGACAGCATGATGATGCACCAGGTATTGGCAGCTTTGATTTAGGCTCAGTTACTGAGTCTTAACCAGTATTGCGAGGACTTTGGTTCTTCACGTGAAGATATTGGGTCAAGGGCTGGAGACACAGCTCAGGGGAAGAGCACTTGCCTAGCACACATGAGGCCCTGGATTCCATCCCACGTATCATAAACTAGGTCATCAATCATGTCCTCTTTCACCCTACAATTACGATTCTATGCTGTTGTCTGAATGTTCCAGGAAAGGTGGCCAATAAATATTTATTGGCATCAAGGATGTTGCTTTGGTATTTAGCTTATTTGTGACTTCATTAACCACTCCTTTCCTCTCAAAACTCTCATCTTCCAGGGCTCCTGTTACTCTAATTTCTTGGTCCTCCAATTTGTTCTCTGGTCAGTTTTTTCCAGTCTCCAGTGCTGCCTTCTCTCCCTTTCCACAACTCCTAAACATTGACTTCACTGTGTGTTTTAATCAGCTTCTTTGCCACTGTGACCAAAAGACCTGAGAAGAACAAAATTAGAGATGGAAAAATGTGTTTGGTGCTGGTGGTTTCAGAGGTCTCCATCCACATACAATCCACTCCATTGCTTTGAGTCCCAGATGAGGCAAAGCATCATGGTGGAAGAGTATGGTGGAGGAAAGCAGCTCAGGACGTGGCACACAGGCAGCAGTGAGACAAAATTATATACCCCAAAGGTATTCTCCTAGTGACCCACCTCCTCCACCCACACCCTATCTGCCTATAGTCACCACCACTTAATCCATTGAGTGGATCAATGCACTGATTAGGTTGAAGAGCTTAGCATCCAATGGTTTCACCTCTAAACTTTGTTGTATTATCTCACACATGAGCTTTTGGGGGACACCTCCTATCTGAACCATAACACCAGGATTCTTGCTGGGGTGCATTCTAATTCTACATCTCTTTTGAGCCATTTCTTCCCTACTCATGACTTCAGGAATCTAGATACAATTGAGTCATATGTTACTATCTCTAAGTGAGATCTTTGTCTCTCTCCTGCATTCTGAGCTTAAATAGTTAACCTCTGCCAAGTCATAGCTATCTCACTACCTCCTGAGTCCAAATCTTAATTCATTAACATCTCCCCCAAAACTGTCTCCCCTCCTTGACTCATTGCTTTGGTTACTAGCACTACTTCCTTCTCAGGCTCCCAAATCAAGTGCCGAACAGTCATTCCAGTCTTCTCTCTCCTTTCTCCACACTCAGTCCTCAAAAACCTTCCCTTAGTATTATTCATGTTCTTATCCAAATTGAAATGCATATGAGAAGGAAGGGGTCTCTGTTAGAAATTATTCCAGCACAACATGACTGCCCTGGGAAAACAGCAAGCATGGTTCGTCTACAGATGAGAAACGGAAGGAAGTATAGAGAATTTTGAGAATGAACCTTGAAGAGCTGAGATGGTCTAGGTATATATATGCATGTGGGGGGGGGGCGGTGTAGTGACCTATGAAGGTGAAATATCATTGCAACCTCAGGTTCTGCAGATTTCTAATCCTTGGGATTAAGCATGAACCACAGACATGATTGACTTGACATTCACTTCCCCTCCTTCCTAACAAAAGCCATCTCCCATAGACTTCAGGAGAAGCTGCCAGTACTCCGTGCTCCAGTGGTGGGACTAATTGATCCTAGAGTCACCTTTGTTCCTTTGTCAAGGATTGGCTAATGGGGAAAATGACCCAACTCTGGCCAATGACACATAGGGGGAGTCTGCTGGAGGGTTTCTAAGGAGAGTTTCTCGTTCCTAACAGTAAACCACAAAAAAGGATCACACTGTCTTGATGTCACGCTGCAACTGCTGCAGCCATTTCAATTCAAGACTGAGGTTGAAGCATTGACGGCAGAGTGAAGGGCTGGGAAAAGGTCGTATTTTGGAAAAGTGACCTCTGACCTACCTTTGGACTTCAAATATAAAATGGTGCTTGCTTTATCGCAAATCCATTTGAAAAGGGGTTTTATTAGTTGTCGTCAATGTTGCTCTGCTACACCAAGAAATTTAAGAGTGTGAAATAATGGCCTTGATGTTTGGGGATCCAGGGGATGTGCTGTCCGTGTCACTTAGGGTTGATCTCGTTTCTTGGTCAATTGGAGCTGCTAGTTAGCTTATCCTGTGTTGTTGCTTATCTTTATATGTTATTGTTTTTAATTTCATTCTTGTCTAGAACTTTAAAAAATCAAGGGCAGGGATAGAACTGGTACTTCTTTGTAGCCCCACAAGCGTTTACATAATCCACACACTTCTGTCAATTACTGACCCTCCCTCTTCCTCCCACCCACACAAATTCTTTCAAAAGATGACCAAAATGCTCTATTTGCAGATAATAATTAGTATCATCTCCACTGGCTTCCTCTCGAATGTGGAGGGAGTTACTGGATGAATAAATAGGAACATGGTGACCATGTGGCCTGTTGCTCCGGAGTACTACTTGGAGACCAGCCTGGCATGGAAATGACCAGATGTTTGAAGCTGAGCTACTGGTGAGTGAAATCAATAAGTTAGCTGTCACACCCCCCATCTGCAAGAATGGTTTGTGCATTGCAAAATTGCTGGTGCCTGTCGACTCACATGGCAGCAATTGATCTCTAACACCTTCTTAAACTTGGAGTTGGGAGGCCAAGAAGGCCAATGAGATGCTGTGGGTGTGGGTGGACACCAGCGTCTGTCTGCTACAGGCAGTCCCACAAGCAGGACTCAGTGCACATCACAGCCTAGGTGCTCAGGTGTTCCTGGACCTAACAAAGTGCCCTGCAGCAAAGGAGACATGACCAGGTAAAGGCAGTAAGAAATCAAAGAGAAGGGTTTGTGAGGCTGCTCTGAGCAAGAGGAGGAAAGAAGATGGTCCAACATGTGGGAGATGCCAAAAATGGACTCATTTTTCAGGTTATTTGAAAAGAGGATCAGCCTCTCCCTCTCTTTCTCTCTCTGTCTCTTTCTCCATTGATTATATTTCTGAATATCCTAATAATATATGCTCTTGTTGAAAACAATTGAGATGAGTATAAGAGAATAAGAATCATCTGTTCACCTGCCTCCTAATATTTCCATATATATCCACACAGGGTTTTCCCCTAG
Source organism: Aplodontia rufa (assembly GCA_004027875.1). Taxonomy (NCBI): domain Eukaryota; kingdom Metazoa; phylum Chordata; class Mammalia; order Rodentia; family Aplodontiidae; genus Aplodontia; species Aplodontia rufa. Next base: position 60,272 of record PVKS010004782.1, read on the forward strand.
TTGCATGATCATTTATTCAACCAACATTTCCACAAATATTTGCAATGCAATCTGTATGTATCAGGGACCACGCCAGGCACTGGAAATGTAGCTGTGATCAATATTAGGCATAATCCTTTATTTTGTTTTGTTTCTTGCAGAAGTGACATATGGAAACAGAGCTGTGCTAAAAATTGTTGAATCTTAAATTTGACCAGCTCTACAGAGGACAAGGGGGAATAAGGGTCATCAACTAGCATGGGGGAATCAGGGAGTCCTCCTAAAGAAAGGACCATGAGACTGAGGTGAGATAGTGAGGAGCCACTGGGGGGAAAGGGGGGAACATGTTGGGTTGAGAGTGGGTGAAGGACTGGGGACAGGACAGACACAGAATAGGAACATTCCTGGTGGAGGAAACAGTTTTCCTGAGGTCCTGATGTGGACGCAGAGGGCAAAGAGGTTCATGGGAGCTGGAGAGGAAAGTAAGGGCCAGATCTTGCAGGACGAGCCTCAAACAAATGATAACCCAGGGGCTTACTCCAGCATCTCGGCTGTTTTGTAAATAAAGTTTCACTGAAGAGAACCACTCATTCATTTCTGTAATGCCTATATAGCAAACATGGGTAGTTGCGATAGAGTTGCTGTGGTCCACAAACCCTCAAATATTTACTGTCTGGCCCTTTACAGAGAAGTCTTCTGATCTCTGCTGCAGATTCTTGCATCTGGACATGTGTGGAATTCTTTCATCCTAGGTACAATGGGAAGGTTTTGGGAGAAAAGCAGGGAAGGAACTCAGTTTTCCTTTTTAAAAGAACTTTGGCACAGAAGAGGAACATGTTAGAAATGAGGACTCTTGGTGGGTACAGGGCACCTGGAAGATCCAGCAGAACCGGATTGGTGGTGTGGGGTCGATGGTGTGGACTCAGGTGGTTTCAAGTGGGCATGCATTTGAGATCTCTTAAGGGTTTGAATGGGACAGGACAAGTGACTGATTGGATGGGGAGGTAAAGAGAAAAGGGTGTACTGGAACACACTCTAATTTCTGCCTGGTGCACCTGGATAAATGAAGGTGTCATCAACAAGTGGCCAGATCTGGAGGAGAAACAGGATTGGGAGAGGAAGTCATGAGCTTTGAATTACTGCCTGGTTTGCCATGGTGGGTTAATATACCCCACTCCCTAGTATGGTTTCCCTTATATTTCTTCTTAAAATGATGCTGTGATAATGCATTTTTGCATACTCCTGATTGTTTCCATAGAATACAACCCTAGAAGCGTAATGGTTGGCTGAAACACTGTGGACGTGTTAAAGCTCTGTGATGTGTATTGCTAAATTGCCCTGCAGAATGTTATTCCAACTTATGCATCCACAGTGCATGCATCTGCTGTCATTTTGGGTCCAATAGGCACCAAATGGCCCAAGGGTGGGGCGTCAGAATCTGTCCTCTGTCTTGTTTTAGCAACCCCATTCTCTCAACTCAAGATGTTATTACTTGAAAGATTCTCCATTTGGAAGGGATTTGTGTGATGCTGGCCTTTCTATGTTGGACTTTTTTTTAAAGACAGAGGGACAGTGAGAGAGAGAGAGAGAGAGAGAGAGAGAGAATCAACTTTATTTAGTTTTTCTTGCTCCAACATTTCATTTTGTATGTGGTGCTGGGGTTTGAACCTGTGTCCTCGTGCATGCTCTGTAACTGCCGAGCCACTGCTCCAGCACCTAAGTTGGCCTTTTTTTGTGGTGAAAAAAACATTATTCACAACTGTGGTTGACATCCAAGGTAGGAGCTCTGGTGAGAAGCTTTCGGGCTCCACCTGTCCTTGGTGTGATAAAAAGAAGCAAGGAAGCTTACAACCCAAGTCATATTATATCCCTGATATATGTCACCTGGTGTTCCAGGGGACATCTCCTCTGCCTCCAAAGAGGCTTTTGTTTTATGTGACACATCCAACTCCTGTCACTCTCAACAGCCTTTCATCCAGCCTAGCAGTTTCAACTGCCACCCAGTAGCCACCAAACTGATGAAAGCTGTGGACACAAGAAGTAGGCTGTGACTCTAAAGGACCCTTCTGAGGTTATGGTGTGATGAAGGGGGGTCCAGCTTTGGAGCCAATACTCCTGGACACAAAGCCACCTCTATCTATCATGGGCTGTCTGTCTTACAAGGCCACATAGCTGCTGTGACTTCACTAGCTACGACAGGGTTTTAGTAGCTAGCTCGTAAGTGCTGAGAGGAACAGCAATGAAGCCTGTTCATGCCTAGACCAACCCCAGGCACTGAGCAGGTACGGATGTAGAGTTTACTGAAAAATGAAGAGGGGTGGGGTCTGCCCTCTCTGAGCCTCCCAAGGCTCAGAGAACCTGAAACCTCTTATCACACAGAATTGATCAGCTGCCTTTTTAACATCAAGGAAGTGTCTGGAAAGGAAAATGCTATGTGAGAGCTTAATTTTCCAGTCCGTTTTTGGTGATCAGTTCTCTAACAGTGGAGGGGAAGATAACTGTGGGTCAGGCACAAGGTGGGGCTTTTCTCCTCCCCTGTGCCCATGTCCTTCTCACCAGCTGGATTTCTATTATGTATTTAGGTTAAAATGTTATCTTCAATGTGCCCCTTTTAAAAGAAATGTCTTCACGGGGGGGCTCTGGAGTTGGATGACCTGGGAGTTCTCATTAGCTGTGGGTTCTTGGGCAAGTTCCTTCATGTCTCTGTGCTTCTGTCCTTCATCTGCATGATGGAAATAGTGCTGGGGCTTAGAGGGAGCAGTTAAATTATGCTGGGACATGATAAGCACTCAATAAATGTTAGCTATGTATAGTTAGTAGGTACAGAGAAGAAGGTGGTGAAAGAACCCTCACCAGGGTTCTTTTAGCTTCTCCTTCCACCCAGGTGGGTTTCCATAATGCTTTGTAAAATACTCTTTATTTCAGATGAGGCGATTAAGCCTCAAAGAGATTAATTGGTCTTGAGTCACACAGCTTCATCAAGATGCCCTTAAGAAGCAGGCTAGGGTGGGTACCCTCGAAGAACTTTCTTGCTTTCTTGAGAGAGGACTGCTGGGGGCAGCCCTGGACTCCTCCTGTGCCCCCCCGTGCTGGAGAACTCCAGTTGCTCTCCATCTGGGGAGAGACGGGCCCTTGGTTTGGAAGGCAATGTGCAAAAAACAAGGTCAGATTCGAAACGGAGGCTGTGCGGAATCCCCACCTCAGCTTTCTTGTGGTGATGACTTCGTGTTTACAATGAAAAATCATCCCCAAGACGACGCAGTCACCTTATTTACAGACGATTGATCCCAGTGTGTACTACAGCCAAACCCACTTCTGGCCTGGTGCCTGGTGACATGGAGAAAATAGCACAGCTGCCCTGGGTACATTTCCATCTGTCCGGCATTCCCTGGGTTCCTAGGGGAAGTGAGTCAGCCGCCTGTCAATAGTATGGATTAGATGTCCTGACGTGGGCTCTGAGGCAAGGGTTGTTAAATGTTTCCTGCGCTCCCACCCCTCGAGCTACAGTGAAGATGTGAGAGTGGAGACCAGGCTGAGAAGCCCTCGCTTTCTCCTGCCGTGGACACCCTCCCTGACAGAGCTGGAGAACGCTCATCCCATGCGATATGTGTTCACAGGTGCCTCCTCTGCATCCATCCTGTCCAAGAATAGACGAGAACCTTCCAGAAACTTCAGAATAATCCACAAGAAACAGAACCCATACAATAATAACCACAGTAACATCTGCTTATGAGGTGCTGGCTATAGGGTATCATTATAACTTATCCTCCCCAAAGCCCATCATTATCTCCCTTTTACTCTTATTTTTTTAGAGAGAGTTAATTTTTTTCATCTAGTTTTTGCTTTTCCTCTATTTGTATACGTGGTGCAGGGGATCGAACCCAGGACCTTGCATATGCTAGGCAAGTGGTCTACTGCTAAGCCACCTCTCGGGCACTATCCCTTTTACTTTTTTTTTTTTTTAAGAGAGAGAGAAAGGGACAGTGAGAAAGAGAGAGAGAAAGAAAGAAAGAAAGAAAAAAGAAAGAAAGAAAGAGAAAGAAAGAATCAGTTTTATTTAGTTTTTCATGTGGGTTTCGTTGCTCTGATACTTTGTTGTGTATGGGTTTGGCCTTGCACATGCCAGGCAAGTGCTGTAACTGCTGAGCCATCACTCAGACCCCTCTTACTCTTAATGGGTATAAATCCCAAAAGGAATCAGAAGCTTTCTCAGGGGAGAGTTGAGGTGATTGTGTGGTGGCTCAGCTGTTACGGCACTTGCCTGGCATGTTCAAGGATGTGGGTTTGAACCCCAGCACCACGTATGCAACAAAGTGACGGAGCAATGAAAATCTGGTTTTTCTGAAAATTGATTCTTTCTGTCTCAGTGTCGCTCTCTCAAAGAGAGAGAGAGAGAGAGGGTTGAGCTTCAAACTCAAATATAGTCAGCTCTTGTTATTCGTGGCAGTGCAGTTCTATAAAGTGACCGCAGATACTGAATGAGCCAATACTGAACCCTTGTTCTTCCCAGGGGATGAGCAGAGTCAGGTTCCTTGAGCCTCTGATCACAACATTTTCATCAACGGATCGATATGTGACCTTGTTTAAAGTGGGCTTCTGTTTAAATACATCTTAACATGTACGATTGACTGACATTGGACTTACAGCCAGCCCACCTTGATTCATGCATAAACGAGGCTTGTCTAACACACTCTTTTTTCTCTTAGAGACACACACAGCACAGCCTTCTTGCACTTGGAATCACTAGGCAGCCAGCCCCAGGGCACTACGCTTGGGGGCTGTTTTCAACAGCTCAAAAAAAAAAAAATCACAAAAGCAAGAAAGGCTTGGCACTAAATAGGCTGCAAAAGGGACACTTGTTCACAGTATCAGCTGAAACAAAAAGGTGGCACTTCCTCTTCTTGTCCCTCCTCAGCTTGGAATGTACACATTGGGCAATTAAAAACAGGTTTTTTTTTTTGGTTGCTGTGAAAATGTCTGCAGGTAAGTTCAAAAGTGTCATGACTATTAATTTTGGGTTCATGCATTCATTTTATCAACTAGGGAAATCCACAAATATGGAATCCATGAAGAGTGAGGATGAGCAGTTCTACTCCAGAGCATGTTTTTCTTTCTTATTCACGTTTTACTCCACTGTGGTCAGCAGCCTCCAAGATACCTTCAGCAATCCTGCCTCCCGGTTTGTGCGCCCATGGAAATGCCCTTGGTAATGCCAACTCCCTTGAGAATGTGCTAGACCTAGTGACTTATGACTAAGGAATAGATGCGGCTTAAGGTGATAGGATGTCATGTTCAACATTCAATTATGAAATAACTAGCTTGCATCTTGGATGACCTCTCCCTCCCTCTCTCTCTGTCTCTCTCATTGCAAGGGAAGACAGCTGGCATGCTTGGAGCATCCTTATGGAGAGGCCAATGTGGCAAGGAATTGAGAGCACTGATGGAAAAACCAGCATCTTAAAACAGCAGAAACTGAATTCTGTCAACACGCACGTGAACAGATCCTCCTCCAGCCAAGTCTTCAGAGGAGGCTGCAGCCCAGGCCCACACGTTAATTTTAGCTTTATAAGAAGCCTTAGATTCGGAGGTGTCAAACTAAGCCGTGTGTAGATTCTTGACCCAAAGAAAACATGAAATAATAAATGATTATTGTGTTAAACTGCAAAGTTTGGGGGTAATTTGTGACAAAGCAAAAGATAATTCGTGCAGCTGCCTTCTCTCAAGCCATGTTGAATAGCATTGTGGGCCAGCGTCTTCCCGTGTTCTCTTACATCTCATTTTCCCAATGACCTGGTGAGTTGCTGATACCATTCCCATTGTGCGGATTAAACAACTCTCCATCAGGAGGGTCTGGAAACTTGCCCAGAGTCACATGACTATAGGGGGATTTGAACCTCAAGTCTGATCAACTCCTGAACTCAAGAGAGCCTTCAGGGCACTGGGGTGGAAACGAAGACCTCTTGATTTCAAGGACCAATTTTTTTCCTTATTTGTTATAAAAATAACCAGCCCACAGCTTAAATATGTCGAGATGAAACTGAAAATGATTGGGGTGACCAAGCAGTCCTCAGCATCTACCACACTTCCTTCCTAATCCTCGTCTGCAAAAGAAGCCATCTGAGCCAAGGATAGTGTCAGTTTGTTTCCTACAAAGTCATCCAACCTGGAATTCAATTATATTTATCTTCTTGGGGTGCTGTAACAAAATGCTGGAGACCAAGTGACTTAAACAACAGAAAAAATTATTTATCAGATTAGGACACCACCCTCATGACTTTATTAAACCATAATCATCTCCATAATGGTCCAATTTCCAAACTACCACAATGGGGGTCAGGACTTCAACATAGGAATTTGGGGGAGGGAAGCACAATTCAGTTCAAAACAAATCAACACTCATTCATTGGCCAGTCCCAGGCATGAACCTGAAGCCACATGCTGAGGGAGTCAAAGGGATATTCAGGAACACGTCCACTCCTTACCTCTGTACTCCTCCCTTGGTCTCTGACAGACACACAAAGACCAATAACCCCACAAAGGAGGCCTGCCTTTTAGGAATGTGTAGCGTTTGTAAATGGCCTGAACACGTCCAGCCTCCTCACTGTACAGATGGGACCTTGAGGTTCAGAAAAACAAAATGACCTGCCCAAAGTCACAGAGCTGGTTAGTGCCAGAGCCAGGATGGGGTCTAAGTGTTCTGGGCCCCACCCTCAAGCCCTTCCCTTTGGCCAGCCTGGAGAATAAGTGTCCTGAGAAACTCTTAGCAAGCAATCCTGAACACATCCTTGTCAACTCCTGGGTACATGGAGGTTTTGATGGAAGGGTGATGCATTAGGCAGCTTCAGTTACTATGATGAAATACCTGAGAAAATTAACTTATGAAGAAAAAGTGTTTATTTTGGCTCATGGTTCTGGAGGCCCCAGTTCAAGTTTGGACCACCCATTATTTGGGGCCTCTGGCAAGGGCAGCACATTATGACCAGAGCTGTAGTGGAGCAAACGTGTCACATCATGACCCAGGAGGCAAAGTAAGAGAGGGCTGGCAGGGTGCCCACATCCTCTTCAAAGGACAACCTCAGTGACCTCAGGACCCTCCACATGGCCCCACCTCCCAAAAGCACCACCTTGGGACTTTGAGGGACACTCATCCAAACCTTAGCAAATGGCGTGTGTGCATGTGCATGTGTGGGTGTGTGTGTGTGCATGGGTGTGTGCGCGTGTGCATGTGTGGGGGAGGTGCATGTGTGCATGTGTGTGCATGTGTGTGTGTGTGTGTGTGTATGTACTATTCCACACAATGGAACATGGCTGGCACCTTCACCTTCTTCATTGTTTGTTTCTTAGCTTGAGTCCCTCTTCCTGTGTAAAATAAAAGTCTGCTTTGCAGCTCACTAAACTAAGGATTGCTAAATTTTTCTGAAGAGAGATAGCTAGTAAATATTTTAGAGTTTGTAGGCCACTTGTTCTCTGTCACAAATACTCATCGCTACCTTTACACCCTAAAAGTAGCCACACACATTATGTAAACAAAGCACTTCGGCTTTGTGCCAACAAAACTCTACAAATGGATGTCAGGCTGGAGTTGCTCCAAGGGCTATGGTTTACAGAGCCCCTGGAACTAGGGCTCTCTCTTTGCCCCTGGCAGAAACCCATGTAAGAACTTACCCTTCCCCTATCTGATCTCTTACCTCAATTTGCCAAGTTCTCAGATTCTAAAGACCAGGTCACCTCATGGCTCTCAGTCTTCCCTCCTTCCAGCTCTGGGCCTCAGTGTCACCCCCACTGATTTCATTCTGTGCCTGTCACTGTACTGAACACCTTGTGGTCATCATCACGTTTAATCCCTTGCACAGCACGGAGAGGTAGGGTTACCCCACCTGACATGAGTTGACTGAGGCTTAAAGAACTAAGTAACTTGTCCAAGGTTACTATAACGCCCAAGTGACAGATTTGAGATTTGAAGCTGATTCTCTCAATCTATAAATCCTAAGCATTTCATAAATTCACTACTAATTCCTCAGTGGATGGTTTTATAATAGCATGATGAGAAAGAAAAAAACACTCCAGAGTGAAAAATAATACAGAGTAAGTTGAGCTCCTTGATTTGAATTACAGGCACAAGAGTCTAGGGCTGGGGTCAAGAAACTTCTGGGAGTCTATTATTCCTGGGCCTAGCCCTGAGAGATTCTGATTTCACAGACACAGGAGGAGACCCAGGGACCTATCTGCCTGTAACAGCATCCCAGAGGATTTTGGTCCAACATTTTATGACCAGTTGGGGGGTGCTCCAACCTCTGAGCTGCTGTGATTCCGCCAGGCTTGGTGTAGCTGGAGGCTTTGGGATGCCCACCTGCAGGTCTCTGGTCTTGTTGGGTGACTCAGAAGCTCCCTAGCTCCTGCTGACCCAGTGCTCATTATGGTCTAACATTGCTCTCCTTTGAAACCTGCTTGCTCCATTAGAAGTCCAGCCCCAGAGGATGCAAGCTCTGGTTTTCTTTTCCTCCCTTTGCCCCAATTCCTGGCATGCCCATGCATACTAAATCAGTGAATTTTATCGGAAACCTTTAATATCTTAACATGAATATCTGAAGCTCCACATTTGAAACTTCAGTAATCTCAAGAACACCAACAAGTAAGGGATGATTCTACCCAGCGCGTGAATGGTGGGCATCTGTGGGAATGTGGAGGTTAACGCAGATCTTGCACCGCCTTTTTCTTCTCCTTCTTGGTGGTTTAGGCACTTGCCTCTCTCCCCTTGCCTGCAGCACCTCCATTAGCTGCAGCGTGGGAGGCAGTGACAACTCTGTTTTAGAAAGTGATCCCAGCCTTTCAATTTGACAACTTGCTTGCTTTTTGGTCAATCCCCTGTTGCCTGCCCCAGAACCATTCTTTCCAGAAGAGTCTCATTCTCCCCTTGAGTAAGAAATGAACATGCTGTGCTGCTGCAGGCCTGCAGGCGTGATGCATCGTTGTGAGTGTGTAACGGGATCCTGGCTTATGCTCTGAACATGCCATGAATGCTCGATTGCGGTTGCTGAGTTTCTCCAACCTGAATTTCATCAGTGGGCACCGCTCGTGCGGGGGTGGGGGAAAGGGAGCGATGCTGTGTACTTTCATGGAGACACTTGTTCTAATCAAATATTTTTCAAGGTCCAATGTTCTAAATCTCATTACAGTTTTGCTACAACAAGTGTGTGTGTGTGTGCGTGTGTGTGTGGCAGATTAGTTTATCTTTGACTCTGTTAGATTAATGGAAAATATAGCTCAGGAAAAGAAAAAAAAAGAGAGGTCCACACATCCCATCTGTGACACAGAACAACCATGGCTTAGGATATTCCACGTAATGTCTTCAAACCACAGTAAAATCTCAGTATTTAGGAGCACAAATACTGAAGTGAGATGGCTAGATCTGAATCTTGACTGTACTACTGGCAGGCTCTGTGGCTCTGGGAACCTCCCCTTCGCTTCCCTCCCCTCCCCTCCCCTCTCTTTCCCTCCCCTCCCTTTCCATTTTGCAGTACTCAGGATTGAACCCGAGGGTATTCTACCACTGAGTGACATCCTCCATCCTTTTTGATTTCTTATTTTTTTTTTACTTTTTTTATTGAGAAATTTATTTGTTGAACAATCATACAAATTTTAACAAAATAATATATAATGCATATAGATTCTGAAAATTGGATTTACCCCCAAGAGTGCACCCCCAATTACCCACCCTTATCCCTCCTTTCCCCTTCCCACAACATCTCTAAAAAAAGTATTAGGTTGTGTAACATTACATGATATCTGGATTTAACACCTGATATTAGACCACTTCTCTTAATGGCCAGGGTCTAGTTTCAGCCTCCACAGAGGAGTGAAGACATTCAACCCTTGGTTTTTTGGGTTATGCTTGTTTCACTCAGCATAATTTCTTCCATAGCCATCCATTTACCTTCAAAGGCTGCAATATCATTGTTTCTAATTGCTGTGTAAAATTCCATGGTATATATGTACTACAGCTTTTGGATCCATTCATCCAGTGAGGGACATCTGGGTTGTTTCCATGATTTAGCTATTATAAATTGAGCTGCTATAATTTGTGATTTCTTATTTTGAAACAGGGTCTTTCTAAGTTGCCCAGGCTGTCCTCAAATTTGTGATCCTCTTGGCTCTGTCTCCCAAGTCAGTAGTCAAAAAAAATTCTTTCTCTCTTTTTTTTTCTTTAAGCAAGAGGGACAGTGAGAGAGAAAGAGAGAGAATAAATCAATTTTATTTAATTTTTCATGTGACTTTCATTGCTCCAACACTTTGTTGCATACGCAGTGCTGGGGTTCGAAACTGTGTCCTTGCGCATGTCAGACAAGCACCTTAATAGCCAAGCCACTGCTCCATCCCCTTTTTTCTCTTTTTGGGGTTCTGAGGATCAAACCCAGTGCCTCATGCATGCTAGGCCAGCACGTGACCACTCAGTTACATCCCTACCCCTTCCATAGCTAACAAGTTCCAACCTCCACATCTATAAAGTGAAGCTATGATAACATTTCCCTCAGTGGTTTGCTGCAAAGATGAAGTGAAACAGTACATGTAAAAGTGCTTGCACACCAGGCATACAGTAGGTGCTCAATAAACATTGACTTTCTATTCACATCAGGTTATCGTTCAAAAAACATTGCTGGAGTGGATTTTATGTGCCAAGCATTACCTTTATGCCTAAAGGGATCAGACAAGTAAAATTCAATTGATACTAAGTAGCGATATTTTGGGAAAATAAAGCAAGGGATAGTGCTGGGTAATGGAGAGTGGCCGGGGTTTGCTGTCCTGGCCACCCTCTGAGAGCATAAGGGTTGCAGTCTGGGACATAGGCATGCTGTGGTAGTCTAGGGAGCCTGTGATGACCAAAGACAGTTGTGGTAAGATTCATCAGAAATTAGTATTGATGTCAAAAGACTAAAGATGTCAAGGCAGAGAGTATTTTGGGGTGGGATGTGAGTAGGGCTCTTTTCAGGAGCACATGGAATTCCTGGGCTCCCTCATTGTCCCTGCTGTTAGTAAGTGGAGGCCGGGAGAAGAGCGGATTTGCAGGCTGTTCCCTCGCTTAGGATCAATGCATAGCACAAAAGGAGCTTCAGGAGGGCCTGAATTGTGTCACTCAGGGAGAGGTCCATACATTGTACCCCATTCTCAAGGTGACTCATTCTCAAAAGCAATGTTATGTCTCCTTGATTCCTAAGATGACAACCACACCAGTGTGGTCCTGCCTGTTGTCCTTGCATAAGTAAGAAAGGTGCTCCCTTCACCTCCAGGCAGATGGCTTGTAGGGTCTCAAGCTACAAGGTCTGCTCTATTCTTATGCACTTGTACACCTCTCAGATGGCCTTCAGCCCTGAGCTGAGGTGAAGAGTCTAGAATCCTGCCGAGTGGGATATGCAGACCACTAATTATGCCACCAGTAACTGCATAGGCCCATGTTCTTGGGTGTCACCTGCCCACAGAGAAGTGGATGGGAGTGTTCCGTCTTAGGAATCAGAGGAAAATGAGCAGAAAATTCCCTCCAATGTATTCTTATAAATCCTCTTCTGTATGTCCCCTTGGTCCCCAAACTGAAAATGTGACATTAGGCAGAATCAAGCAAATCCAAAGCACTTGGAAAACAGACAAGACAGATGAGCATCAGCCCCTAACACCGGGGACTTAGGTACCAGAAATCCCAGGTGTCTTTCCACTTGACTGAGTTTGAGGTATGTGTCTGGTGTCTGAGGGGCTTATCTAAAACAGTGGTTGGAAAATCCTTCCCTTTTGGGTACTTAATGTGTCTGAATTTTGCTTCCTTATCAGCAAAATAAACGCAGATAAATGGGAAGCAAATGTTCAGCTGCATAAAGAGCCAACGGAATTAAATATAGATGAGTGACCACCGAATTCTCGAATGCTCATCCCGACTTTACTACTTTATCTGCTCGGGGAAGACTTTGGTTGATGATTTTTGACTCTCTTGGGTCTTCCAGCCTTGCAGAAGTGAGGAGATGGGGTTGCATTCAGGATAGAAGGAGAAGAAATGAGAAAAATCCAGCAATTGGGATTCAGCCTGTCCACTGAGACATATACCCTCTTTGTCACTTTCAGGAGGCTCATTGTTTAGGTTTGGAGGTCAATGAGTGACATTCACTCCCTAATTTGGGTTGTAATAAACAGAAATCCACGAGAGGGAGGCTTGCCAAATAATTCAATTTTTATATGATTACAAAATATAACAAAAGATTATCCACTGGAACATTATCCAATTTGAGCACACTATACTTCCTTATTAAGATACACCACTATAGGGACATATGCACATTCCTTTGGGATTTAGGGAGGCATAGTATCCAAGCCTTCACACAGGAAATTCCAGTGTTCACATGGGCATGGACTGGAGCTCTGGATACACTCCACAAGAAGATGCCTGACCAGCAGCGGGCTTTGGATCTGGGATGAGACCCAGAACCTCCAGCTGGACCAGAACCTCAAGTACCAGGACAGTTGAAGCAAATGTCTCAAAGCTATGGACTCATGGTTCTTAGACTCAGTAAACTCCATCCAATATGACTTGAGAGCTCTGCTACTTGCAGAAAGATGTATACAAATCGGGCATCTTTATATGCAGGGGCCCTCCCCAGGACATCAGCCGCTCTACTGGATTGGTTTAATAAGGTACTATGGGACTTAGAGGAATAATTTCCCATAGATACCAGGCCATGCCAAGGCCAGTGGTCAAGCAGGGACTACATGCATAGATTTTTACTACTGTTACGAGGGTTTATTTTTTGTTATTTTTGCTACTTACATTTTAAGATAATGAGATTTTACATGAAAATATAATTTCCGGGTTGGTTGGTTGGTTGGTTGTTACTTTTATTAAAAGGTCTAGGTTCCCTAGGCCTTCATTATTACATACTGCATAAGCAGGCATTTGGTTTCTCTTTCAACCTGCTTCCACCTGGCATAGTTCTCTGTCCTGGCATGCATGTCACTCTGCTACCTTGATTTGGAGTCCTTAATTCTCCATGATGGTAAATTTGATGACCCCCATATCACCTCCTATGGTCTCTACACTAGACTAGATGCCCAAGTGCCATGTGCAAAAAAATGTTCCCAACAACCTCTTCTGCCCTTTGAAGACCCTAGATCTGCCTTGATGATCACTGCCTGCAGGGCTGGGCACTCTGTGGGGAGATGGTGATGGCTTCTTCATGCTGACAGAGGAGAGTTCACCTCTGAGATGAAGTCAGGGGTGTAAGAGCACCCCAGGAGAAAAGCAAGGAGACTTAGAACTAGTAATCACTACAACAGAGACTTATCATTGACAGTTTGGGAGGCTGAGTAGAGCACAATCCACGTATTGTCACATTAGTGCCAGCGTGGTCCCATTCCACATTGATGGTACCTTCTATGTGTCCTCATGTGGTAGATGGCATGGCTGCGTTCTGAGCTCTTTTATAAGGACACTGATTCTCGAGGGCAGAGGTTTCATGACTTAATCACCTTCCCAAGGCCCCACCTTCAACACCATCACCTTGGTGATTCAGTTTCATGTGAATTATGGAAGGGCACAAACATTCAGACCATAGTAGTCTCATCTTTTCCACTTCACCAAGCTGCTGGCAATTTTCTCCTCTTCCTCCTCCTCCTCCTTTTTATTTGTTTTTTTTCATCTGGTCTTTGTTTCTCCGACACTCAGTTGTGTATGTGGTGCTGGGGTTTGGACCCAGTCCTCCAGCCTGCCAAGCAAGTCCTCCAAACCACTGAGCCATGTCTCCATCCCCTCCTCTAATTTCTTCATGTAGGGATGAAAAAAACATACACCCAAAGGACTTCCATGATCATCCCCAAGTCCCACAGCCTGGTCAGCCGTACCTTCAGGATAAAGATCTAGGTCTTCGGATCCTCAGCCCAAACTACCATTTCCCAGCTCTTTTCCTTTGCCAGCATTTGAAGTGTTACTCTGGGGCAAAGACACCCCTGCTTGTTTATCCCCCTGTCTATAGAAGCCCATCATTTGTTTTCACTTTCTCCCTCCCTGCCAGTCAGTGGACTTGAATTTCACAAGTACTGCAAGTGTGAATTGCCTTGGGTTCCATCTCCTGGCTAGAGTCTGTCACAGTCGATATTTTTCCAGGATGACATCTCTTAACAAAATCTAAGCCAATATATGGCAAGCAGGCAATCAAGAATCATTCATTAATCCTCTGACCTTTATTTAGCATCATAAACCTTCCGAAGAAATATTTCTATAGAAAGTGACAGACACCCTTTTTAAAATCACTGAAGCAAAGGGGAAATTTATTGACCCTAGAATCCAAGTATGACTATCAGCTCATGGGAAGGGCAGGGCCATACCAGGGCCTTGGAAAACTGGAAGCAGAAACTCTATAACATCAGGACTCTCCCTTTAGCTCTCACATCTGCTTCTCCCTGCATTTTGGCCTCTTTCTGCACATGGTAGGAAAATGTCCTCCAATATTATTGATCTTACCCTTTCTTCTTTGGCTGTTGGAAAAAGAATGACTTGTAGATTCCCAAAGCCTATAGAATTTCTCTGATTGGTCTTAACTAATTCAGTTGCCTGTCCCTGGGCCAATCAACCATGGTGTGGTTGGGTGGGAGTAGAGGAGGTGCTAATCAACATGGACCAATCAGCTGGGACCTGGGGTAACTCTTGTTGTACCAATAGGACAGTTTCCATCATAACCTTGTGGAATGGCGTGAAGATGCAGAGGGAAGACCTAGAGGAGGAAAAGAGGGAGGCCAAGGAAGACTAAACACTGTGTCTAGTAGAGTCCACAGGATCTTCTAATGCAAAGAGTAGGTAAAAAGCACATATAGAAGCAGCAGAGGTCACTGGTAGGTCACTGCTTAGAGGAGGAGTCATTCAGAAGGCACTGGTGTTATCAAGAACAAGACCACCATTGCTGACCTTCTGAAGTTGGGGCATGAGAAGCGTAAGTTAGTATGTATGGAGCCTCAGTTTTACTGACAGTTAGGGTGAACCCATCACAACCAACACACAACACAGATATATTATAGGGGAGAATACAAAATTTGAATGTCTCCTAAAATAAAGGTATACTTTAAAGAAATTTGAGTTTTTAGGCCTGGAATTCTAAAAGTCTCCTCCAAAATTCTGCTGCACTAATAAAACTTGTGAAAAAAAACTTTAAAAAGTTTGGAGGGTAACTGAGAACATGGTTTATCCTGAAGTTGTACGGTTTTGTAGCATTCAGCTCTTCTGGGCTAGGAATTTAAGGTGGGTGCAGAGGGATACTATGAGATTGAGAATGGGATCCCTGAACTCCCTGCGGCAGTAGCATTCGTTGTAGGTTTTGCTTCATTCTGTTTAATTTACATTGGGAAGCAGGATTTATGGAGTCATAAGTAGATGAGGTTTAATTAGTTTAAAGTTCTTTTACCTTGGTTCTGGGATTCACAGACTGTCCTTGTGATTTGCATATCACCTTCAGCACTTTGCAGGCAAATGCTGCTTAAGTAGTATGTAGAAGAGCTGTTTTGCTAATTAAAGGGCACCAGGCCACATACAAACTAGGAGAGAGAGAGAATGGAGTGTGTTGGGATGAGGTCAGTGGAGACTGCAGGCCTTGCAGTAGATGTTCCCTTAGATGCCTGAGGGCAGGTGGATCCCTAAAGAAGTGAATTTGAACCACAGAGATTGCTGACAACTCTACTTGTGCCAGGCTTTTTCTAAAAGTTTTCCAGTGGAATCTTCACCCTTCTAGTCTGAGCTATACCTCCGTTCCTAAGTTAGGTACACCTTCTACCCTCCTCCTCTGGGATGAACGGATTTTCAGTAATAATATCTCTGGTGTGTTTTTAGCTTCTCCAGGCCTACAGATATCTTTCATCTGCATTAAAAATGCTGCACACCTCCCATGGTGAACATCAGGTCACCACCCAACTAATATCAGGCCCCCTCGAGAGAGAGCACTATTTATTTATCTCCTATCAATGACAGCCAAGCTTCTTGAAGTGTCCATACTCTTCGGATCATTACCCTCCACTCAGTAATCCAGTGGCCACTTCCACCATTCCATGGAAACTTCTCTCTCTAAGACACTCTTGCTCCTACTCCAATGGACATGTGTCATCCTTGACCTCACTTGGCTTCTGAGCAGCATGTAAGTCCATGAGCTGACTAGAAATTCCACCCTGGTTTCCATAGAACCCCACTCTTCTGGAATTTTGTCTTCCTCCTTGTTAAGGGTATTCATTTGTGCATCTCTGCTGTTTCTGGGTCAAGGAGGAAAAACTCTTCCTCTACACTCTTAGATTCAGTGGCTATAGGCCTGGAACCAAACCAATAAGACTCAGATTCATAGAAAGTGGGGTACACTTTTTATTTAATACTTACATGTACAGGAATTTTCAGAAACAGAAAAAAAAACAAAACCCGAAGAAGTGGTACAATTCAGGAGTTTATATACCATTTTAACAAAGGAGAGGAAGCTTGGCCTTTGAGGATAACAAACTGTGGTAAGTGACAAGAAAATATGCCACTGGAAGGAAAGGTTTTTTCAGGAAGATTTATTCATGGAACTTGTCTTGGTGTTGATCCTCACCTCCAGTGTCAAGGGCACCCTTCTCTTTGAGGGGCCAGGGGAACATTTTCCAAAGGGAAATTTATGCCATACTTTTAGGTTTCCTGTTTCTGTTAATTCTCAGTTGTCTTCAACTCAAAACAGTCCTTGTCCCAACGTTGTGTGTTTCTTGGTGACATGTTCTAATGACCTTCACCTGTGTCTCAGCTTTTCCTCTCCCCTGAATCAATCTCATCAGCAAACAAATGAGGTGTAATTTTCTCCCAGGTTGAAAGGAATCTTCTCTTGGCTCCTTTTCTTACTTTGTTTTACCACCATTTTCTTTTTTACAAAACAAATATCCTGGAAATGTTGTCTACAGTACCCTCCCTAGTTCCTCTTCTCCATTTTCTTTTGCGCTCCTTCCTGTCAGGTCTTTGCTCCAAATAATCCACCAATACCCAAGATACTTTTATTAAGTTACAACCTGAATTTTTTAAGGGCTTCTCAAACTTAATGTTTTCAAAACTGGACTCTTAGGTCCCTGACTTGCTATGCCTACCATCTTTCCCAGCTCAATCCCATTTTTCACTTGTTTAGGCCAACACCATGGAGTCACACTTGACTCTGTTCTTCCTTTCACCTCCCACATTCAAAGTCAGCACATCTTGTTAGTCTACTGTGGCATCAATGTTGGTGCCCTCCTGACCTCCCCACCGTGTTCATAGGTTGAATCCCTAATGATCTGTGTGGTGGTGTTTGGAAATGGGGCCTTCAGGAAGTACTTAGACGTAGATAAAGCCATGATGTTTGAGTCCCCATGATGAGACTGATGCCCTTATAAACAGATGAAGAGATCAGTTGTATTTCTCCTCCTCCTCCTCTCCCTTCTCCTCCCTCTTCTTCCTTCTCTTCCTCTCCCTTTCCTCTTCCTCTCCCCTCCCTCTCCTCTTCCATTTGGGGACACAGAGAAAAGGCATCCTTCCACAAATCAGAATGTACACCTTTTCCAGGAACCACATTAACCAGAACCTTGATGTTGGATTTGCCAGCATCTAGAGCTGTAATACATTTCTACTATTTAGACCACCCAGTCTATGGTAGTTTTCTTATAGTAGCCCAAGTTGATTAAGATAGACTCTAGCTTCAGTTATCTCTGGAGTCATACATAGCACTCCTTATCACTTTCTTGGTTGCCATCTTAGGGCAAGCTGCTGATATCTCCCACTTGTTTAATGCTTCCCTATCTCTGTTCTTGGCTTTTTTAAATAGCATCTCATCACAGCCAGATGTTCTTGCCAAAATATAATTCGGGTCAATTTATTCCTCTGATTTGTAGCTACTGATTTTTTCCATCTCACCCAAAGTAAATACGGGAATCACACAGTCCTTCAGGATCTGCACTGCTTCCCATCTCTGCCCTCATCTCTGATATTTCTGTTTCTTTCTCTCATCCACATTGGCCTCCTTACTCCCAGGAAGGCCCCTGCCTCAGGGCTCTTTCACTTACTATTTGCTCTTGCTGGGAGGCTTCCCCCCAAATATTCACAAGCCATGCTTCCTTTCCTCTTCAAGAATTTGCTCAACTGTTTTCTTCTGGGTTAGAACTTCCTTGGCCTTGAAATCTAAATTTCAACCCTTCTTCCCCAGACTTATTGTCCCATTCCTGTCTTTTTATCTCCTTAACTCTTAGTACAACCTGCTGTGTGACATATGTCTTACTTATCCTGATGATAATCTGTCTCCTCCACTGGAATATAAACCCATAAGAGCAAGGATTTATTTTTTATTTTTTTGGTCTTTTGTTTACCAGTGGATTCCCAAATTTGTCACATAAGAGATACTTTATAAATATTTGTTGAATTAATGAATTAAGTTAGTCATTGGAATATCATGCATTTTGTAGTTTTTTTTAAATTAGTGTTTTGTGGATAAACATAATGGTGAGATTTATTGTGGTATATTGAATATCATCTTCACAGGCTTTATGATTTAAAAATTTTAATGGATTTACTTATTAAACTCAAATTAATTTCCTTATAAGGAAACTAAATTGCTAGTGTTAATGGGAAAACTATCACTTTCCCTAAATGAAAGTTATGTCTCAACATACGTGCAATAAATACATAGCTATTAAATAAACACAAATTTATTTCTATATCATTTAACTCAATTTTACACCAATGGTATTGAAATGACATTTGGGAAACATTTCATTTAATGTTCATATTTCTTGAGGTTCATTCCTAGATGAGCTTCTTTATATATTCTCATGGTCAAACTTGTCAACAGAAAATGTTCTCAATAGCCACATGGTTCCAACAATAATTCTCGGATGTCAGTTGGGTGCCTTAAAATTTCATACAATTCTAACACCATCCAGAGTAATTGCGGACCCCACAAGTTAAGAGCAAAGTCTTTCACAAGACTGTGATCACTCTAGACAAAAGCCACAAAACTCAGGGGACACCTGCCTGTCCAATGGACTGGCTACAAATTCAGGGAGTCCCATGACACCTCAGGTTCAATAAGTCATCACATCAACTCTTAGAATTCTCTGAAAGAGCTATACTCAGATTATAATTTAATCATAATCAGGAACAGCCAAACTGAAGAAGCACACAGGGCAAAATCTTGGGAAGGTAGAAGGGAAACAGAGCTTAGAAACCACCTCCTCATGGAGTCCAGGCATAGTACCTTCCCTGCAAATCCATGCATCCACTAACCCGTAAGTTCCTCTCAGTCTTCCAGACCAGAGGTTATTCTAGAAATTCATTATGTAGGCATAGTTGATTAAATCATAGGCTATGGCACTGAACTTGATCTCCAATCATGTTTCTCTTATAGGAGGTTGGGCTAGTGGTCCAAAATCTATCTCTCTCTGGTTCTTTGATAACCAGTGACCAGTCTCCAAGTTACGTAGAGGCCTGCCAAGAGTTCCCTCGTTCACATAACAGACAATACACTTTCACTCAGGAAATCCCAAGGTTTCTGAAGCTTTGTGACAGGAACTGGGACAACAACCAGATATATCCTTTGTTGTCTCAGATGCACATATATGATTGAATCATGCATCTATATCTCAGATGATATCTCTCTTCTGAAATTAAGAATCTCAAATATCTACCTGAATGTCTCTTTTAGGAGATACTACCAATCCATCAACATCCAGAAATAAACCTCTATACCCACCGTATGACTGTCTCCAACAAATACACTCTTTTTCTTGCATTTCTTAGTAAATGTCATCATGTCACCATTCACTCAGCTATCTAAACATGAACCTGGGCATTTCCGTTGGTCTTTTTACTTGCATACCATTTCCACCTCTTTGGATATTATCCTCCTTGCCTCCTCTTCCCTTCTTTGTTGTTGGGCTAGTCATGGTTTCCCTGAAGCCTTTGCTGATCTCCCAGGACTGTGAGGAGCACTTGCGCTTCCATGATTATGGTGCTTATCACACAGTGTGACAATTTTCCCTTTGTCTTTGTTGACCGTTAGGTCAGTCAGGAGAACAATTATGTCTGTCTTATTCACTTTCTATCCTTGTACCTGGCACATGGGTGCATCTCAATAAATACTGAATGAATGGATAAAATGATGCAAAATTAAAGCATTTCAAAACAAGACTTCTCTCTCACTTAACTACTTTCTTTTCCAGTGATTTATTATTTTCCTATAGAGGATGCCTTGGCATACTCTTATTTTTGAAAATTAAGTCATTCATTGAACAACATTCATAATACCTGACTTGTAAGTACCTTCTTTCATATGCTCTTTATGTGCGTATTTATTGAATATCTATTAACGTGACAAGAAGTGACCTGGTCCTAGGGCTGAGGATGAATGAAGAGCTAGTCACAGTCTTCTGGAAGAGTCATACATATGTAAACACATTTACAATACCATCTAACAGATCCTATAAAAGAGGAATGAGCAGCATGCTATGGGAAATCATGAGTGTGGTGTGTTGAATTATGGTTCCTAATACTTTATTCCTTTATAGAAAGAATTATACAGCCATACCCTCTGTCACATACTTTCTAGTGTATGTTACAATAGTAAGCTATATATATATATATATATATATATATATATGTCTAGGTTTACATATATATATATATATATATATATATATATATATATATCTCCACCTCCCCTTGCTTTGGCTTGCCTATGTAGCTTACTTCTATCAATTAATATGGGCAATAATGAAATGACAAAGCATCAGGTCTCAGCAGATACTAAGAACACAGTAGGTG
Source organism: Aplodontia rufa (assembly GCA_004027875.1). NCBI lineage: Eukaryota > Metazoa > Chordata > Mammalia > Rodentia > Aplodontiidae > Aplodontia > Aplodontia rufa. The sequence goes on from PVKS010004782.1 coordinate 81,063, forward strand.
TCTATCAAGCGTCTCAAACTTTTGCTCTTGGCCATAAGTTACATATTCCAAGTAGCCATTGTTCTTTTGGCCTGAATCCTGGAATAATAAAGCCAAACCACAAGTTGGACACTAACCTAGGCCGGCTGAGCCAAACTAACTCAAGGCAACATATGTTCCTATGAATGTGAACTACATACTTCCTTTTCTTTAGCTATTTGGGTGGAGGGTTGTTGCTGTACAGTATTTTCAAAACAGATTTCTGCTAATAAACTGAGAAGACATCTAACTACTGTGATTGGGAATGAGACATAAGGAAAAGGCTAAATGGCTGTGGCTATTTCCCAAGACACAATGCTCCCGATTCTCAGCTTGCTGGAAATAAAGAAAAAGTCAATACAGGAAGCTCAATGGTTTATTGCCCATACTGTGAAATTTGGGATCCAGAAATGGCAGAAAAATAAACATGAGCTTCTTAAAAGCATTTGGCCTACTCACAGATGAAAAATTAGCCTCGTGTTTGCAGGAATTTCTCCATAGCTTAAGTTTTTGTAAGTAAGCTAGGTGTGGTGGCATTGAACAACTAGGGCATGTACAATTTTACCTGTGTAGAAGAACATTGGTGTTCTGATGCCACCGCAGGAGAACTGGCAGCACTTGAATAAGAAAAAATGGTCTTCCAATGTGGAGAAACACACTGCTGCCAGAGTGGTTGGTTTCTAAGCATGAATTTTCATTCATTGGTCATTCATAGTTATGAACTGTGCTACAACTTGTTTTCAATTTGTGCTAACAATAGGTAGCAACCGTTGAAACTGTATAAAAGAAACTCTAACTCTTAATCTCTTTTTCTCCATTCAAGAATTTGTTTTGAAGGGGAAGCAGTCAAGAATACTGATTAAGAAAAAGAACGTTGAATTAGACTTCTTTGAATTAGACTCTGAAGCCAGGTTCCATCAAGAATAGTATAAAAATAACAATCTCTCAGCCTCATTTTCCTCATTTCTAAAATGAAGATAATAATAGTGCTTATTTCCTAGGGTTCTGAGGAGTCCATGAAATAATCTTGTGAGCCCTGAGCCCAGTGCCTAATGGGTAATCAGCCATCAATAAGTGATAGAAATTATTACAGTGTGAATTTATTAGTGCAGCTTTCTTAGGAAAGCAGCTGTTCATTATAGGAAGACAGACTGTGTCGTGGCATTTGGTTTGACCTTTTCACTATTGGAAAAAGAAAAAAAGCAACGCAGGACCTGAATCACGATTAATTTATATGCTATGTTTATGAACAGCTAAGTTTTCTCCACTGTGGTTCTCTGAGAGGAATAAGGGTCAATGACACAGATGATTTGGACTCACCACAAAATGAACACTTCCTGAACCTTCATTTGGTTGAGATCAAATAGACTGGCCGGCTTCTCTGGGAATGAACTGTGGCAAGTCTCCAGGCCAACACGTCGTGCCCTGGATTCTTCTACACAAACCACCCTGGAATGGCAGCAACTGTGGGGTGGAGCGGCCAAAGTGAAATGTTCCTCCAGCAATTTTGCCAGGAAGCTAAGAACATTCCAACAGCTAATGTGTTGCCCAAATGTCAGGTCACCCATTCTCAGATCCACTCATTTCCTGATGACAGGGGATGACAATGCAGATAGCATTAGGTTTATGGAAAATATGGTGACCGAGGCAAGTTAATTCTCTATAGAAACTGCAAGTTGATATTGGTAATGATGGTTCTGATTTATAGGAAATAATTTCATAAGACATCTTATTTGAAATGAACAAGAAATTGTAAAGTCCAAATCATATGAATTACCCATTTGAAATGCATCTCAAATTCTTCCTCAGGACAAATACCTTTTTTCAACCTTCAGGGATTTTTTTTCCTAGTCTTTTTTCTCCTTTCCATTCATTTCAGAAGGTGTTGAACTCATAGATGAAGCTAGGAAAATTTATAAATTTAGTTCATGCAATGCGGATCTAGGAACTTGACCCTACTCAAAATATGTACATGTATTCTTGAGTTCACTCAGAAAAGAGGCTGTAAGTTTAATGTGTGATTCTAGAACAAAGATCAGTATGACCATGAAGAATCAAGGAAGAGTCACATAGTGAAAATTCACTTTATTTTTTTCTCACTCACTGAGAAAAAAAGAATAGGGAATATATACCATGATTCAATAAATAAAGTAAATAAGGAAAAATATACCCGGCAGTATACACTGTAGGAAGGAAGTGGGAGTGAGAATAAAGAAAAAGAGAAAAGAAAGAGAAACAGGGAGAAATAGACTGAAGATAAAACTTCAGCCAGATACAGACCACACAGATGTGTAAAGGTACACCAGACGTTTACAGAGAGCAGCATTACTGTCTATGACATTTCTAAGGCATTTGGTACATTTCCTAACTCTAGACCTAAATAAGGACTTTTGCATTGGGACTCATGCTCTGTGGCCTAATGAAATTTAGTGAAGGGTCAGACCCAGACCATGGTGTAAGGGTCTTGCCCTGCAGAGTAATATGATGGAAATTGATTATGTTCTCTTAAATTACAAAGAGTTGAGGGCTGTTTGGTTCCCTTTTTAAAGAAGCATTGTTGAATGACAAGTGAGATTAAATTTTCTTTGTATATTACCACATTGCTTTATTTGTTACAATAAGTAGGACATTCTTTTAAATGAAACAAATTTTAAAAGTAGAATAAGAGCATCTCACGTAACTTACACCCAAAGAGGCAACTGATCAGAGAGGAGGAACCATTGATAGTGCTTCTTTTGTGAAGTACCTATTAAAGTCTTTTTCAATTAAAAAATTGTATTTTTTAAATTTAGTTATTTATTTAAAGAGAGAGGGACAGTGAGAAAGACAGAGAAAGAGAGAAACAACTTTATTGAGTTTTTCACATGGCCTTCATTGCTCCAACACTTAGTTGTGTATGTGGTGCCGGGGTTTGAACCCGGGTCCTTGTGCTTGCCAGGCAAGCGCGGAAACCGCTGAGCCACCACTCTAGCCCCTGTATTTTTATTTTTAAGTTATTGATTTGTATTTATTATAATTGCCATTACCTTTACCATCTTGATATTTTTCCATCTTCTCCTGCTGCCTTCTGGATTAGTTTGGTATTTTCTATTATTCCATTTATCTTTTCTAGTGTGTTTTAGCTGTATTTCCTTGTATTAGTTTTAGTTGTTACTCATGTAGAGATTATAATAGTTGTTCTTTAATTTATCATAGTCAACCTTAAGTTATTACATTTATCCATGAGCAATGTTAGAACCTTATAATAATATGATTCCATTTACTCCTCTCTCAATTTTGCAATTTTTATATATTTTACTTGTAATATATGGTAAGCCCAATTACATATTTTATATATGTTTTAAACAGCTGATAGTCCTGTAAAGAAAAATATTTAAATTTTCTTTTATATTTATGCACATACTGATCCTTTCAAGTGATTTTTATTTCTACCTGCATATGTAGACTTATATCTGAAAGAATCAGAAGAATTTTTCTTATTATTTTTGTAGTGCTGGTGTACTGGTAAAAAGTTCTCTGTGCTTTTGATTTTCAGAAGATGACTTAATTTCATCCTCATCTTTGAAGGGTATGTCTTTGAGTAGAATATTTTAGGTTGATAGTTCTCTTTCAGCTCATGCAAGATCTTGTTCCATCCATCATTTCCAGGAGGTCAGTGGTAATTCTTATTGTTCCAGTAAATTAATGATGTATTTCCCTCTGGATGCTTTTAAGGTTTCCTACATATCTTACCTAGATGGTTAGTAGTTTGGAGACAATGTGTTTAGATGTGTTTTTTCCTTGTAATTTATGTTTGTTGTATTTACAAAATGTGTGGGTTAGAGTATTTCAACCATTTTTTAAAATATGGGGCCATAACTCCTTCAAACATTTTCTCTTCTCTACTGTCTCCTTCTTCTATTTCTGAAACTCCAATTACACTTACTTTAGCTGAGATTATACTTTTCTCTGGGTCTCTGATAGCCTGTTATTTTTTTAAGAGAGAGGGACAGTGAGAGAGAGAGAGAATCAAGTTTATTTAGTTTTTCATGTGACTTTCATTGCTCTGACACTTCCTTGTGACATGGTGCTGGGGTTCAAAATCAGGTCCTTGCACATGCCAGGCAAGCACTGTAACCGCTGAGCTCCAGCTCCAGCCCTAGATATCTGGTTATTTTTAAAAAATATTTTTCTCTTTGTGCCTAACTTTGGATACTTTCTGTTGACTCACTTCCAGTTCACTAACCCTGCATTCTGTTCTGTCTACCCTGATGTTAAGTCCATCCAATATTTCTCTGTCTCATTTTAAAGGTATATTTCCCTTGCAGAGCTTGTTATCCATTCATTTTAATAGTTTCCATTTATTCGCTAAAAACTGCATCTCTAGTCTCATTGCATCCCTCCTTTCCTCTGTATTCTTTAACATAATTATAATACTTACATATAAATGCAGTCTTTCATCATATGGTTCATCTGTGGATCTCAGTGTATTGACATGTTTTTGTTTCTCTGGTCTATACGTCACATTTTCCTGGTTCTTGGCATGTCATATAAAAGACCAGCATATAAAAGGCCAGCAGAGACTGAAGTAGATTATAATTTTCTCCAGAAATGGCTCACCATTTTGTCTGATCTGCAGCTATAGTTGGGGCATGAGCTCATCAACCTAATCAGCATTTGAGTAGAATTGGGGCTGGGTTGGCAGTAGAGATAGTTTTGATTCATCTTAATTATTGGGGGAGATCAAGTTCCCCTCCTCCAGCAGGATTTGGGGATCTTAACATTCCAAGACCATCTCTCTCTCTCTACTTTCTGCATATCATTCCAGACTTGCTAATCATTCCACTTATTGAATGAAATTCTTATGAGGGAGAACTGGTGGGTGGAGAGGGCTGTTGTTGAGTTTGGGCTCCCCCAGATTCCAATCTACAATGGCAGCCCAGGCCTGGCTGATTTCTTCTTGTTCCCACAAACTTCCTCTTCCTGCCACAGGCTTATTTCTCCTTCTGACTTGTCACCTCTTCTAGGAATTGAGATGGTGTCCTCCCATCTGAATCACTCAAGTGGGAGCTCAATCCAGGGCTCCTGCCTTCTCTCTCTATCCCAGATGGCTTTTCTTTATTGCTGTCCTTTTCATGCACAGCCTTCAATGGCTTTAAAGAGAAACAAGTTGTCTTTTAGCGTTGGTACCATTAGGGTGATGAACTTCTATATCTTAATTGATAATAGAATTCTCAAATCTTATTCTGATGAGTTTAACAGTAGATTCTATCAAAATTGACTTTATTTTAAAAATTAGGTGATTCCTGTACACTGTTGGAGGGACTGCAGACTAGTTGAGCCACTAAGGAAAGCAGTATGGCAATTCCTCAAAAAATAGGGTTTAAACCACCATATGACCCAGCTATCCCACTCCTTGGTATTTTCCCAAAAGATCTAAAATTGTCATACTACAGCAACAAAGCCACATCAGTGTTTATAGCAGCTCAATTCACAACAGCTAAATTGTGGAACCAACCGAGATGCATGGCTTAAGAAATTGTTGTACATATATATGGAGTGCTACTCAGCTATTAAAAAAATGAAATTATGGCATTTGCCAGGAAATGGATGGAAATGGAGAATGTCATGCTAAGTGAAGTTAGTCAAACTCAGAAACTCAAAGATTGACTGTTTTCTCTCATATGTGGAAGCCAGAGTACAATAAAGAAATGGGGAGGAAGGATAAGATTACATGAAGAATCATTCAAACACAAATTAATAGCTAAAGGAAGTCCTGATGGTAGAGGAAAGAGTAAAGGATGGGGGAGAAAAGATGGGAGGGAAAAGGGAGGAATAAAAAAGTATATTTTGCACCTCTAAGACACTAGCTAGTTCCCATGCAATTACCTGGAAAAGTAAAACAATAATCATAATCAAAGAGAGATAAGGAGAAGAAAGGGACCAGAGGATAGGAGGAGGTGACAGTGGGAGCAAGTGCTGGGGAACGTAGGGGCCAAATTATCCTGTTATATTGTGTGCATGTATGAAGATATAACAACGAATCCCATTGTTATGTACAACTAGTGTGCACCAATAAACAATGTGGGGGAGAAAACCTGTTCAAGAAGAATCACAAAAGCTAAAATAAAATAAGGTGATTCATGATTCATCAAATTACAACGCTTTTGCAAAGGATTTTCTTACTGAAGTGCCCAATGTCAACTAATTCAAGAAATCTTCAAGACTTTAGTCCCCTGCCTCTCTGGAAAGTTGAGATAGAGAAGGTAAGGAAGACTTAATTTATAAACAGGAAGTGAAGGGTAATCAAAATGTATTGTGATAGGTTGTCGTATGCCCCTATGCCCTTTAGATACATCTCTTTATTTTTTAGAATACAAAAATATTTCCTAGGCATTTACATTGGAGTAGAAGAAAACTGTGAAGAGAGAAGTTGCATGGGAACATGGTTGAGAGCCCAACCAGGGGACATGGGAAAAGATGGCAGGGGTCTTTCTGAGGCAGGATGGGGCACCAAACAGTGAAGGTGCTGGACTAGGGAGCACGTTTACTTATTCCTGTTTTAGTGTTTCCCAAGAACTAGGAAATGAGGCATCCGGCCTCCACGTGTTAGCTACGTGCTCTGATTCTTTTTGTTTTTTTTATTTTTTTATTTTTTTATTTTTGAGCAACCTTACAAGATTTTAACAAAACAATATAAAATGTGTATAAGATGTGTATATATTCTGGACATTGCAATTATCCCCAGGAGTGCCCCCCCAATTACCCTCCCTTATCCCTCCCTTCCCCTTCCCATTATAACTCTAGAAATAGTATTAGATTGTAAAGCATTACATCTTATCTGAATTTAACTCATGTTTCTAGACCAACTTTCTCATTGTCCAGGCTCTAGTCCCCACCTCCACAGATGAGTGGAGCTTCTGATTCTTGCTTCTAGCTCCCTGTCCAAAAGTAGGACCCTTAGGTGCCTCTAGGGTGGGAATAGCACACATAGGACTTTCTCACAAATTAGGAGTGCTGAGTTCCACCACTTGATGGACATGTCATTTACCTTCTCTGTTCCATTTCCTGGAACAGATTTTGTTTGTTATGGAAATAACAGAGAACCGCATATCAGTGACCGAAGGTGTAGGACTCTCTCAGTGCCTTTAATGTAACTTGGGCACAAGAGATGAAATTGTGGGTAAGCCACGTGCTCTTCTTTGAGACCTGGCATGCTTTGAATGATGTTCCCCCAAGGTTGCAGCGATGCCTAAGGAGAAAGAAATGAGCAGTTTCTTCCTGTTCTTGTCACTTAGCCCTTCCTGCCATTCTGCAGTTTCCGTAGTCATACATTTCTCTGCTTTCCCTTCCTCCCTACTCCCCTCATGTCCTTTTCATTCCCTTTCTTCCTTCCCCTTTATTTTCTTTCTTTCTTCATTGTCCTAAAATTGTTAAACCTATTGGTTTTCCTGGTATCCCTTCATTCCTAACTCAGGGTGACCCCCAACGGCATTGTCACTTCTTACACTGTCACATGGTGAGGAGGAGGAGGATAGAGATGGCAGCACTTGTGGAATCCTTAGTTCTTTGGGTGCTATCAGTGCTCCCCATGTATTAAGTCATGAAACCTTAAGAAAACCCCTTTGAAACAGGTATCGTTTTTATCCCCTTTTGGCAGGTGAACCAGCTAAGGCATCGAAAAACTTGCTCAAGGTCACTCAGTTGACAAGCAGTAGAACCTTGAGTTGAACCCGGGCTGTCTGGCTCGAGGGAACACACACACTCTTAAGCAATATCTTAAATCTTCTCTCACTTAAAAACTCCTTCAAGGGCTAGAGAGGTGGCTCAGTGGTACCACGTTTGTCTGGCATGCACAAAGACCTGGATACGAACACCAGCACCACTTACACGACCAAGTGTCAGAAAAACATCAACCACCACAAAAAAGAGAGAAGAAAAAATGAATAAAATTGTCTCCTCTTTCTCACTCTTTCTCTTTAAAAAAAATTTTTTAACTCATTCAATTCTTGTCCTAAGCCCATGAGATCATTAGGGGAAATGCTACTACTACTCTTTTTAGTGGGACTCTGAAGAAACTGAGATTAAAACTGGCCAGAATACTTTGGAATGTCAGACTTGCATACAGAACAACATTCCTTAATATATAAACTCCAAATTATTATGAGCCTGTGCTAACTAAATGCTTGCTTACTTTACATTCCAAAATTTCTCCACTGATAAAATTATGAAAGAAAATGAAAGCAGGGGTGGAGGTGGGGGCAAGAACTCAGAGTGCACGAAATTCTAAAGCCCAATTCCAATCTAGATGGATGGAGCAGGAAAGAGTGGGGAATTTTATAAGAGAGACCTTCGGGACTAGGCAGCTAAAGCCTATCCAGTTCCACATGCAACCTTCTTCTCAGTGTCCACACTATAGTACATCAATAAATTCAAGCATCTCAGATTCACCATCCAAAGTGATAAAGTCCCTTATGGAGCTGGGGCAGGGTCTCAAAGGGTTGCCAGCCCTGCATCTGTGCCCTACCCTGCCCAGCCCCTGCTGATTTACATTTACCCAGAGCACAACCCACTGCCAGAGAACTTCCCAAAAGGCTGGTTACACCCTGTGCAGGAGCTAGTCCCAGACAGGACACTAGTGGGGATTTTGGAAGCAGCAGCAATGACATTGACCAGAAGTTTAAGTGTCGTGAGAGGAGAAAGAACTTGAGTTCTCCAGTTTTGGGGGCAGGCTGAGTCTTCTTTGGGAGAGAGACAGACATAGGGCATCAGATGCTGTGCCGAGAACCCTCCCTTGCATCTTTATTCTGGTAGTCAATGTATCAGTTGGGATACTTCAGGTTGCAAATAATAAAAAATCCAACAGTGACTAAAACCATAGATATGTGTATTTTTACTGAAAAAGTACAGATGTCCCTTTGGACTTCTCTCAAACCAACTCTGGATAGTTGATAACTGCTGTTATTTGAATATGTGCTTTCCCCCAAATTTATGTGTCGGAACCTAAGACCCAGTGTGATAGTATTGAGAGGTAGGGCATTTAGGGAGTGATTGAGTGGTGGATGCCACCCTCATCGATGAGTTTAGTGCCTTAGTAGAGGGCTCCAGGGAACTAGCAAGGCCCTTTGACCTCCTGCCTTTGGCTGTGGGAGGGAGAAGCAGCAAGGCACCGTCTTGGAAGTAGAGAGTGAGCTTTCACCTGGCAGCAAATCTGCCAGCACCGTGATCCTCGAATTCCCTGCCTCCAGCACCCTGAGAAATGA